>JAVCKZ010064002.1:0-14923 GCA_034780755.1 Lepetodrilus elevatus
TGTGTGTGTGTGTGTGTGAGAGAGAGAGAGAGAGAGAGAGAGAGAGAGAGAGAGAGAGAGAGAGAGTGAGTGTGTGTATGTGTGTGTGAGTGTGTATGTGTTTATAAGCGCGCGGACGTTTGCGTGAATATATGCATATGTACTAGTAACTAATAATTATGCATAGGCGTATGTTTGCCTGTGTGTGTTGTACTTGCATTGTGCTCACCCTCTTTCTTTGATGAAACAATTACAAATTGTTGAATATTTCATATACTTGAAGATGCGACCGCTTCAGGCAAGTGGTAGCTTCCTCTCTACACAGGAAGTGTCCCACGCCGTGTGTACTTTCTATATCTACGCCGTGTAATTATAATCACGACATCTATGTAAAGACATGTTCCAGTCCCAGGTACATCTCTTCACAGAATAGCTTCAAAATGGTACATGTATTAAACTCTATCGGAACATTGATGTCAACCAGAATTATCTAATGAGTATACATTATTGGGTCTTTTTTAGTTGATAAATAGGACTTCTATTGTGATATGAGAATTGGAAATATAAATTTGGATGTAAAGTGGGTGCCATTACCCTTGCTCATTGGAATTACACAAATACATATATACTGTATATATTGTCTATAAGCCATTTCTCATTTCAGTCGCACGTCTAAAAGCTACATTAGAAGCACGCAGATATAAGTAATGTCAGACATGGAATAGAAATGAATTTAGCTGATGTCATTCTCAATTTCACATCTACCGTTATAGGACTTCTTTTCATCATTGAGTTGATGTAGCTCAATGTAATACGCGCACGTAAAATATTGACACACTCGTAGTGAAGAATATAGCTAGGCAGCAAATATCCCTGATACTACTATACTGCTGTCACAGCGGTGACTCGCCACACACTTACAAGTACAGAACTTGTAGATACAACCGGCTGTCTATGCAGACCATTACTCACCTTATCATCGTCATTTCTTCATGTCGTAGCGATAATTTCCTCGAACAAGGTACTTGGCCCACTCTCCACACCGTGATATTGACATAAAGTAGACCTAGGTATGATGAACATACCAACCAGTCCAGACTAGTGCTATTATTGAAAGAATATTGATTGTATACTGCAGATATATTCTTGACATAAGTTTACCACAGCATACGAACATTCCATAGTATATAACAGTTAATAAAATATATATTAACTAAACACTCAACGGAAGCATTCGTAGACTAATATCATAGTAAGTGTCAAACACGTAGATCTGTCAAACACGTAGATGTTATAAGATTCTCCGAAAAACGAAATATATTAAATTACTATTTCAAGGTCGTCATCGCCTTCCCGTGAAGATAGCATTAGTTTTTCTCTGGGTAAACTCAAATAACACAAACATCTTTGGCCGAGGAAGTCAAGTGAAAGATCTGGATATAAAACGAATGTTGGAACGACAGGGTTCCTCTTTTACCAAAGTTTCAGAGGACCGGATGTGCGTCATGACGACACTGGTTTGGCGTTGCCAGGTTATGAGAAGCTTGTATAGAAATTTAATGAACAGCATCCAATATGATCTGTGAGTGAAATATTTGACAGATTGCTTTTATGGCTTATCGTAAAAGAATCATCCAGGAGGAATACATTTTGTGTGGTCCGCTTTTTCTTGATTTGAAGCTCTATACAATTTAGACAGGTTTTCATCAGTCGTTTCTGTGGTGCTATTAGTTGCATCGCGGTACAGGCACGCTCTCATATCTCTAATAGGATAGCTTTGAACAAGTTGTGCGAATAATTTAAATTGCGAAACCATGTCAGCTGTCTTCTATATTGATTTAATTTCTGACAAATATATTTATTCATCAATATGTGAAACTGTTTTATATTAAAATACAAATAGATAAATTAATTATCCCATGTTTTGATATGACACAGATACATGCAAATTTTGTTTTGTTTAAAACAATATTACAGTATCATAATAGTATTATTTTCCAATTATCTATTAGCTTTGAGAGTTTTCAATGTTCTTCAGGCATATAATGCTGCAGCACAATCTAGCGTCTTCATTCTTGGACATGAATTATACAACACGGTTGTATATTATGTAAATCACTGGAAGTGGCGAAAGCACTACATCCGGAGTTGTTTGTAGTGATGATGGCAGGTGTCCGCTAATCAGCTGCTAACGTGATGGCTTATGTCGTGGCAGGATACAGATAAGACCGTGAGTTATGTAAGTCTTGTAGAGACACGTAGTAGCTTTTGATTTAGAATATTAACGCCACACCGTATTTTTTATTTCCTGTCATACTGTACGGAAGTTGCTGCGCCTTCGGGAGTTGCTGTGCTCCTCTGGTGCCCGTTGCACGACGCTTGTAGGCTACAACTATTGTAACGTCAACGCCTTCTATTGTGGCGGGAGCCCAGTTACAACTATTGTAGCACTACAAGAGCGTCGTGCAACGGGCACCTGGACTGTAGTTTCTAGTTTGATCGTGTTTGACCAGAAACCTCCATTTCAGACCCCGAGGAGCACCCCCAGACTGAGGAGTACTGGGGTCACGTGAACCCCATCGGGCCTCGAGCGTGTTACGATGAGGCGAAACGAGTGGCGGAAACTACGTGTTATGCCTACGCCAAGCAGGTGAGTGTCATACTCTGGGTATCTCTCTCTCTGTCTCTCTCTCTCTCTCTCTCTCTCTCTCTCTCTCTCTCTCTCTCTCTCTCTCTCTCAATATTGTTTTTAATGAACAGGCATCTTACCTATTTACGATACATTTGTGTCTTAGGCATAAATATAACATTATGCACTGTCTGTAGAGTGGCAATGCAGATATCATCCTTAGTCTGTCAGTACCAGCCAATGCTCACAGGTTTACTGCAACATTCAGCACTACGGTTGTCGTGGCTTTCCTCCTGCCATAAACTGACATAAATATTACGACAGTGTATCAAGGACAGCAATGTTTTCATTCCAGGAGCATGTGGAGGTTCGAGTGGCGCGGATTTTCAACACTTTCGGTCCGCGTATGCACATGAACGACGGTCGAGTTGTCAGCAACTTTATACTTCAAGCTTTGCAGAATGAATCCCTGACTGTGAGTCTATATGAGTAGCAGTACCCAATGGATGTTTGAATTAAATTTAAATCTGTCGTATTCGTCTAGTTATGACTCTCATTGCACTAAGATTGTTTTGTGGAAGGGGGCCGGATTCACCTATGAAGGCATGTTCAGAATGCTACATGTCAAGGCAATTGTTACAATATGGCAGGTCTAGCACATAGCACTTTTGATATCCTGAAATGCATTGTTAAAAATTGATATCTGGGTTTTTTTTTAAGAAAACAATCCAAGTACTAACATATTATGTATGACATTTTCCCTGAATACCTATTAATCTGGGCCCGGTTGTGTGAAATGGAAATGCTTCATTAACATGTCATTAAACCTCCATTAACTAACGCAGCATTACATTAGCATTGAAAGTTAGTGCAGGAATAACAGCTACTGACGTCATTAGTTAATCAATGGCAGTTTCATACAAGCGGGCCCTGACTGGTTAGTTTCTCTGTTGCCATGGCTACCAGGTGTACGGAGATGGATCCCAGACACGGTCGTTCCAGTACGTCACGGATCTGGTGGACGGTCTGATGGCGCTGATGAACTGCAACTACTCCCAGCCAATCAACATCGGCAACCCAGAGGAGCACACCATCATGGACTTCGCGCAGATCATCAAGTCTCTAGTCAGTAAGTATCTGCCATCTGTTCAGCTAATTCTCATACTTTAACTAAGAAGTGTGTGGAGCACACCATCATGGACTTCGCACAGATCATCAAGTCTCTAGTCAGTAAGTATCTGCCATCTGTTCAGCTAATTCTCATACTTTAACTAAGAAGTGTTTGGAGCACACCATCATGGACTTCGCACAGATCATCAGCTTCAGTTTTGTGCTACCTGCACATACACATAGGCAACAAGTAGAGCAAGGGTAGATCGTGAGACTTCAGAACCAAACGTCCCCAAGCCACGTTATGTTTCCAAAGCAGGACCAGTAATAGTTTATTGTTATTTCTCGTTCCTCAGAGAATACTTCCAGTAAAATTGTAAGAAAACCATCCATGCAGGACGACCCCAAGCGAAGACGACCTGACATCACGAAGGCTAGCAAGTACCTGCACTGGCGGCCATTGGTAAGTTATGGTCCTTCCACATTGTCCTTCCACATAGTACTTCCAAATGGTCCTTCTACTTATTTCTTCTACATTGTCCTTCTGCACCTCCACATTATCCTTCCACATGTCCTTCCTCAACATTGTCCTTCCTCATGTCCTTCCTCAACATTGTCCTTCCACATGTCCTTCCTCAACATTGTCCTTCCACGTGTCCTTCCTCAAAATTGTCCTTCCTCAACATTGTCCTTCCACATGTCCTTCCTCAACATTGTCCTTCCACATGTCCTTCCTCAACATTGTCCTTCCACAACATTGTCCTTCCACATGTCCTTCCTCAACATTGTCCTTCAATATGTCCTTCCTCAACATTGTCCTTCCACATGTCCTTCCATATGTTCCTTCCACATGGCTCTTCCACATGGTCTTTCTATATCATACTTCCACATTGTCCTATCACACTGTCACAGACAAAACACATACCCTACATGCATACTGCTAATATAATAGAGAATTTGTGTGATATTGACTTCATTAATTCCATGATGTGAAATTATTGTATTTGTAATTATTTTTTTTTTATCTGTTCTTCAGGTTCCGCTGATGGTGGGTATAAATAAAACAATACAGTATTTCCACAATGAACTTCGTCGGTCTCGACATAGCGAGAGGAACTTCCACCCACCTGGAGGCCTCTGAAGTCTGTCGCTTGTCAAACTCTAAAGTACATATTTTTGTAGTCATTTATCCCTACATTAACTATGATCAAATAATTGCCAACAGTGGAAATTATGGTCATCTTAACTGTTACTTATAAAATTGGTGAATTCTCGGCCGCAAAATGTATCATAAATCTGTAGGCTACAATTTGGCAACCAAATAATCAATTTTGGGTACCATTTGTGTGTGAATACTCGATATTACTTCCTTCACTGACGTGTTGTATACCATCAGAACCAGCAGTACAGTGCTCCCTCGATATAACGCTGAAGTTGGGGTCCATGACTATCATTCGGATGTTTTGGAGCAGCTGATGGACAGTTGATAAAACAGCTTGAAATTTCAGTGAATGCAAAAATCATCATTACAGCAACAAAAGACTGGTCATTTGGTTCCTAGATAGAAATCTAGATGTCTGTTGAAGCAATAGTCGCGCAAATCAGTCAAATGAATGGACCGGGGATTTCGTTATTTCCACCTTTGCAAAATAAATAACCATATCAACACTAATGTTTTCTTTCTCAATGTGTATGTATGTACTGGTATTTTTTTATTTATTATTTTTAGATTCTGCCTAGACTTGACTAAATTTTCTTTTTTTTAAATTTAATTTAATTTTTAACTTCTATTCTGCCTAGACTTGATTAAATTAGCTATCTAGGTACGTAGCTGTACAATCAGATTTTCTGCAACACTCAGTGCTTTAGGTGTTGCAGGTTTCCTCCTGCCAAAAACTGACAAGCCACTATAATATGAATACATTTTCTTGAAAGTGTCAACACAAACATATCAAATACAAATATACCGTATTACATTTTCATCCCAATCCAAATGGAAATCAATTTGCTTATGTATATTGTCTAACATGACCTATTTTGCGTTGTCTAAGATTTACCTGTATAACTTACAAAACTTGAACAATGAGTTTCCTCATTGAGAATTATTGTCTACCCGGTATTCATTTTTTTCCGAAAAAAATGTGGAATTTAAAAGGACTCATACCCATAGGTGATTTTACCTACGCCCATTTTTAATATTGGTCATATGTAATATATAGAGCAACATCTGCAAGAATCTGCACTTTCAAACCCATCGAAATACGCCATTTTACTTGACGGATGTAAACAATCGTTTGGTTTTAAAATGGCGATGACTTCTCATCTGCATAGGTTTCCTGCACATGTCACTTGGATGATGTCACATGTCAACATTCATTGTCCTGTTAACCTAACAAACCATGGAAATAAACAAACTGACTGCCGGGGGAAATTAGCTCATCTATCAATAACAAGTCATTTGGAAGGAAATCAATCACTGTCGTGTAGGATTATCAGTTCTTTAGGTTTGAATTTGGTGTATCAGTCACTTTAGCTTCCAAAATCCAACTTTTAGTAGTTTACACATACGGTAAGTAGCTACTATTATCTGTACCACAAAAGTAGTTTTTCATCCATTTTTTTATATTTATAACCCTTACCTAACAAATCCTGATTTTTCGGAATATGAAGATCAAACACAATGGTCATAATTTCACTGTAATATAATAAACATTTATGCATATTAAAACATGATTTATGGGAATGTATTCACTATGCATGTACATTATTTCAATTGTGTAATTAACTTTTGAGCATGTCTGTTGATTAATCGTCACATATGAATACAAGATGATATTAAGCAACAAGTCATTGATGTTGATTATGTTTGCATTCCATGTGATAAACTCGGCTGATCAGTTGGTGAGCTGATATATAGCGCATTATCTTGCCTGTGTGTCCTATTGTCAAATCTGATTGGTTCACATGCTCTTGATAGTATCCTGTGTATCCCGCTTGAGCAACTGAGAGGGTAATAGATTTCTCAGTGGGAGTGTAAAATCCCTTATATTCGCTCTACATGCTTCTGCAGTGTTATGTCCCGCATGTTTTTTAAACAAAATGATTTTTTTATATTATTAAAGTCGCATCCATCTCATGTGGCTTTCGCCTGTTCAGCTATCGAGATCATATTTACAATGAATTACTACTGGTATGCGTTTTCAATAAATGTTTTAATTACAGTGATATTAATTAGTTAAATATTCTAAAAAGCTACTCTAAATCCCCAATTAAAAATTAATTTTAAATTATTATTATTATTTTACAATACATATTGAAACATGTCAGCAAGACAGATTCGTTATAGCACTATTACTATTGGCATATGTGTTTTTATTCATCCTATCTATGGATTTATCAATACACAGGATCGGGGACAAATATAAACATACGATACCCCTCGTGATAGTGGTACAACTTCAAGTGAAATGCTGGATTCTTGCATTGATATGTGTCGCTCCAAGACGGTTGTGAATTGTCCATGTTATTAGTGAAAATATGAATTTTAGTGTTCTGTTCCATAGAACGATCATGGCGTTAAGAAAGTTGTAATTTCCTATACATGTTTTGTGATGTAATGGTTATACTGTAGAACAGGGTCCATTATAATCTTTCAGGGTTCCACTTAGGTTTCAATTTTTTAGAGTCCCGGGGACGCATGTTGATATACTTATCAACAATTGTTATTAATAAAGTGCGTCCAAACTTGCAATTTTTGCGTATGGGACGCAGGATTGCGCGTTCGAAGAAACCCTGATCTTTACATTTTTTTAAGGATTTATTAAATATTTAAAGTGGTAAGATCATCTTTGCATCCAATGTGACATTTTTTTTAATAACTATTTTTCTACATAATATTACTAACTAACTAGGGGGAAATATTAAAAGAAATCTACAATAATTATATGATGTTGCATTGCCAATAGCAACAGCCAGTACTCTGGTCTTAATACTAGCAAGTAGATTGTTTTAAATATAGACTACCGGTAATCCGCTGTTATTCCATGGACCGCATTTTATTGTGAAAACAAATAATTATGAGACATTCTAAGCAAATTCATGTATAAAACTGAGATCACTGTCAGAATGGTGCACACTGTCAGAATGGTGCACACTTTCAGAATGGTGCTCACCATTGTCAGAGGATAGGTCTAATTACGGTAAACTGAAAAATAATATTTCTAGATTTACCATAACTAAAAATCAATTTCGGAGCGAAAATCTTGGAGAAAGAAAATAAATATTTCAGAAATAGTAATTGCCTAGTTAATGACCTCTGTCCTATGGAAGAAATATGATCTTGCCACTTTAAATATTTAAAGACTTCATATCATTATCACTGTCTACGGTATATATATATTTGATCATAGCATTCCAAATAACTTAATTTGTATTCAGTTTGAAGTATCATCTTTGGAGATAGGGATTGTTGAATTGCTGACCTGAATTCAATGTTGCTGACGTTCTATCAATGTGAAGTGGATGATTTGTGTAATTTCAATTATTGATGTCAATTTTATATTATGTTTTAACCTTCCTCCTCTGGGAGGCGACCAACATGCCCAATGAAGGATATTGAATTAATCCAGCAATTTATAAGGTTTAAATAATCAATTGTCTGTGCAACGAAAACATTTATGTTTATTGGTAAGTCTTCCGACAAACATAATGAATATTATTCTGTCTATTTCAGTATTTACCTACTGTACAATAAAATCTTGGTCATTCAATTATCTGTGCTAAAGTAATTTATAACAACTTTTAATTATACCATCCATGTTGTGCTCTGCTGCTACATTTGTTCAGGCACTATTTATTCAAGTGCCAAAGGCACTATTTGTTCAGGCATCGAAGGTTGGTTCAAGTGGCTTTATATGTACAATAACATGAGAACATATACCGTCTAGGACAACTCATGTTTGCATTTGCCAAACATGTTCCACATCGGCAAATGTATACAGTGTGTAATAACCTTCAGCTTTAAGCTTAATTAGTCATTTACTTGTTTAGTTGCCACAAAATGAATAACTCTGGAAGTTGTATTCCTAAAAGCGTTAGTCATATTCCATTAGCCTCTATCCTGTATGATTGTGACTTATCTCTGTGTTCTCATGTAATGATTGTGTTAGTTACTGTATTAAAGGCATACAATCACGGTTTGTTGACATATTTCAAGGTCAAATATATTTACCTGAAAGTATGTACCGTACATTTCATTTGTCTACACAAATATTTTGGGCAACAAGCTACATTTTCTGCATGTTCCACTGGTTTTCAATATTTTCATATTTTATTTTTGTATATTTTTTTATCTCATAATAAAATACAGTAGACTATAGTTCTACTTAAACTATGAAAATATATTAAATATGTTTGACCATAAAATATGTCAACAAACCCGTGATTGTATACCTTTAAAAAAGTCATGTTATGTGTTCTCTGTCACTGAAAGTGTTTGTTTACAATCATCTTAAGTGGTGTCTTACAATGATTGTATTAATATTAAGAGTCATAAATAATGTGTTCTCTCCCCAAAAGAGTAATTTTATGTGTTCTCTATCTCTGAGACAGTTTATATGCATGTGTTCCATCTATCACTAAGTGTTAATTTACAATCATTTTATATGTGTTCTCTATTACTGAGAGTGTTACCAGTAATGTAAATTCATCTTGCGTGTTCTTTCTACATATTTTTTGTGTTAGCTACTCATGATAGGTATCATCGAGTCTTGCTAAGGAAATCATTGCATCTTCCAAGGGCAACATTGCATCTTGCTAAGGGAACATTGTATTGTGTCTTGCTAGGTGATCATTGCATCTTGCTAAGGGAACATTGTATTGTGTCTTGCTAGGCGTTCATTGCATCTTGCTAAGGGAATATTGTATTGTGTCTTGCTAGGCGATCATTGCATCTTGCTAAGGGAACATTGTATTGTGTCTTGCTAGGGGATCATTGCATCTTGCTAAGGGAACATTGTATTGTGTCTTGCTAGGCGATCATTGCAGCTTGCTAAGGGAACATTGTATTGTGTCTTGCTAGGGGATCACTGCGTCTTGTATCTTGCTAATATATCATTGTTTCTTGTATCTTGATAAGGGATCATTGCATCTTGCTAGGGGATCATTATTATGTTATTGCATAATATATTATTCAGGTTTCATATGATGTGTTCATTTTTATTCACAGATTGTGTTACCTAATTAAGGTATCATTTCATGCAAAGAAAGCTAAAGTGTTCATAAAGATGTACACACATTTTTTTAACTGTGTAACAGTTTTTGAGCAATATTCTTCCAAGTGCAAAATTGCAGTAGTACTGTTTGTAATCTGTTGTGTTTTACATTAAAAATATTACCTCAAATTAACTCTCATTCCAATCAATGAATTCATGAATTGAGATGTGAATTGAATATGACCAGAGTATGTTATTTCTTCATTATTAACCCTCACGCTGCTGCATTAGGCACAGACACTGCTCTTTAGGGCATCTCCAGTTGCCTTCAGCATGAAGAGGGTTAAATATGCATGAAATCACTGTAGCAGTTAGAATACTTTGTATGACTTTTTTTATTGCCTTATAACATTCTCTACCACCATGGAAATTTGGAAGTCTCTGCGAGGTCTGCCATTTGTCATACAGTCAGTCACTTGCCTAGAGTTACCTGTTATATTTGGAGCATTATTATGGGTTTCCCTCCCACGATAAACAGACCTGAGAATATTGCTGGAATACTACAGGAAAGTCATTCACTCACTTGGTATGCTTTCACAACTCAGTCTGTATGTCTGTTCACAACATTAAAAGTCATATGTTCATTTGTACGAGATATTTGTGTTATATATATATATGCCAGTCTGAAATATTTATATGTATTTTCACAATGATATTTATCTTAATGACTTGATATTTTGTAGATACTTGGTGTTTATGTGCATATATAGAGAGATTAATAAATTTAATATCCATCTATCTATTCCTAAACATATCTCAGCTAATAATGTTAACCTTATTTTTTCTACAATTTTCAATAAAGCAATTTTCTTGTCTAACATAGATGCTATAAACTGAGTTTAATTTTTATCAGTAAATATGTTTTTGTTTCACCTTAAAAAAAAGGATTTTAATATCAGCTGAATTTTATGAATCTATATGCTTACAATTCAAGAGTACTACCTATTCAAGTATTGGTAATCATTGAGTACTGATATTAATATTTGTTCTGTATTTATTACCGTGTTTGTTTGGTTTTGTTCACGCTCTTTTTGCAATGTTTTATTTGTTTTTATGAATTTTAGAGATCCAATAGCAGTCTAGTCCATCAATGTCCATTATGTTTTATTTAAAGTTAGGTTGACAGATAGTGCCAAATTAGTATGCATTATATCTACAGTACAATCGTTAGAATTTACAAAAATATGATTATGCAGGTTGCGCAATCGGATCAGCCCAGCGACATCACGCGGTCACCAGATATATACCGTACCGTACACGCCAAGTTGATCTGAATGGTATGATTCAGTTGTTAGTATTTTGGGGTAAATTTGGTATTTTTTATTGGCAAAAACTATTAGCAACTTTTACAATATTCTACCATGTAATTAATAGATGTAATTAATAGTTATGAATTAGCTGCAATAGTTGTAGAAGGTTTATACGGTTCCAAAGAATATGAAAGTTTACACCTTGTCTGTTATATAGTGGACTAGGTTGGAGGGAAAGAGTGTCATTGTTTGTTGTTTTCTGTGTTACTGTGTGATGTATATATTTATTACAATTCTTAAATAAATCACAATTATATTCACATATCTGTGTTTGTCAATGTTAGTTTTTATCATCATAATTAGTGCTGGGAGCCAGAGAGTGTTCACTTCCAAGGAAGAAAAGATATTAACCATTTTCTGGAGACGAACATTACTGTGACTGGTCAAAGTGAGAATATTATCCAAAATATGCGTCGATTCTAGCGATTTGATTGGTTGAGAGGAGGCCTGTGAAAAGTCTTACACCCCGGTTTGCCTACATATAACAGTTATGACCTCATAGTGGGAAATACATGAGTGTGACGTCATTACAACCCACATTGACTTGCACGTTACAAAGACATTTCGGCACCAATATCCACAAATCCTGTAGGTTTATAGTGTAGAACTATAACGATTTGGGATACATTCGTTGCCAGCGTGATTTCCGGGGTGTACGGGTTTAAAAAGAACATGTAAAGCAAAGAAAAGGTATAACAGAATATGTAAAGCAAAGAAAAGGTACAAACGAATATGTAAAGATAATAAAAGTAGAAAATAATATGTAAAGCAAAGAACAGGTACAACAGAATATGTAAAGATAAGTACAAAAGAATATGTAAAGCAAAGAAAAGGTACAAATGAATATGTATAGCAGATGAAACATACAAAATGATATGTAAAGTAACGGAAATATACAAAAGAATATATAAAACAAAGGAAATATACAAAAGAATATGTAAAACAAAGGAAAGATACAAACGAATATGTAAAGGAAAGAAAACATAAAAAAAAAGATGTAAAGCAAAGGAAAGGTACATAAGAATGTGTAAAGCAAAGCAAAATAATATAAAGAAAACGAAAGGTACGATTGAATGTTTGGAAGAAAGGAAAGAGACCATTGAATATACTAGTATATGCATAGAGGAAAGGAAAGTACAGGTAAGAATTAATGTGTAGAGAAAATCAACGTATTTTGTGTAGAGAAACGGCAAGCAATCCACAGCTGCTTTAAGAACAAAACAATATCAGAACAAAAACAAAGTACAAACAGTATGTTCAGAAAGGGTAGCGTGGTATAGGCCTATTAGTTACATTGACTAAATTTGACTACAAATGTTTCCGCGATGCCATAAATCAAGTGTCAAATTTCCTATGTTCACTGAAGCATTATTAATATTTAAATTCCTCAATCAATATGTACGGTTACCATGGACACACATACTGGTCTTTCACGCAAATATCTACAGTACACGGAGTTTGTACAGCCGTGAAAAGACATTTATCTATCTGGGAGAACGTTATCTATTCCATCTCGGGATCAATCATCTTTTAATTCAGCTTTTGTACGCGATCATTGGACAAGTTATTTGTTTGTAAAAACTACATCGATTATTCACTAATCATAACTAATAAGAGCCACCCTCGAACGAAACTCCCCGATTTCAAACCGAATACAACCCGATCGTAACCAAAAGGTATCACAATCGGCTTCCCGAAAGAACTCTCCGATTTGAACATTCTAACAATTTGATTTTCTGTGTTTCCTATAAACATAAAGGAACTTCACAATCCAAGACTATGGTCATGTTGAAGAACAAGACGGGCTACATATTGAAATTGACCATTGTCGTCTGCTTCCTGTTGGCGATGTCACTGGGAGAAAAGACTCATAACGGTTTGGGATCGCTTTTTCAGAGATCGGAAATTTTTAATGGGAGACACATCAGCTCTGACATGGATTACCCGGACAGTGAACAACGGCACCCGAAAACACGCTGTTCCCTGGTCTGTTTCAAAAGGGAGGAATGCGAATCCTTCTTCTGGAACAGAATAACAGGAGTCTGCGAACTCCATTCCAAGGTAATGACCAAGCGAGACGCGGGGAACGCAGGAGGATCGAAAAACTGGATGTATTATCAGAAATCCGGGTAGAGACGCAATGCACATAGAATAGTGTAGGCATAGTTATTATATGTGATCTACTCATTCCCTCTACACCAGCGATAAAGGCTCGGAGGACACGCATCTCTTGACTGTGCCAGTTCCTATAGATCTACTCTAAATGGAGAGAAAACATTTTCATAAGTTACTTCATGCCTGTGGAACAATATTCCTGTTCATTTAATGACTTGTCCTTGATATTCCTCTTGCTAAACTCTGTTGAAGACATACCTGTTCACTCTACAAAAGGATTAATACTTTATCAACTACAGTGTGAGACATTAACAAGAGAGATATCAAAGACATCAGTGCCAATTAAAAATGACTTAGCAAAGCCCGGACCATGCAATTGCGGAAAGTAGGTGCAAATTTACATATAGAATTATTATTTTTACTTAGACAATCGGTCTTTGCCAAAGTGCATTAGCTTAGACTGAGTGAATTTAGCTAAGACATTTGCCATCGGGCCACTGCTAATGTCGCACACTGGCGATACACGGACATACCTATATCTTTAGTCTTGGGCTCCTTATGCAGAACTCGTTGAGCTATCTTCCCCACGGCCAGAGACTGCAGGGCTCTCGTCAGCTCCCTCTCTGGGATGTCAGTCTCACTCTTTATATCCTGATGTAAATAGAAGCTGGCCTTACAGGTTGTCTTTAAAACTGAGAACTCAATATTTTCGCAAGGGATAATAATTTTTCAATTTTCAAAAGTATGGATGGCAAATGAACCAGTGTTGTACGAGTTTGAACAATTTAGAAAGACATATGTGGGGTCTATATTCCCAGGACCCGGACTCAATTCTAGGAAATCTGATGGCTCCGATTGATTTATTTTCTCTCAGCAGAATTTGATTTAATTTTTAACAGGGTTAAATATTTCTGCTTCAGTCGGTGTTGTGTCTTACCTCATACGTGCATTTGTCTCTGTTGTTGAACAGCATTAATATACACATTTGGTAGGTGGACACTTGGAGAATGTGCTTCCTGGCTCCCTTGGCAGAACTGGCCGCACTCGTCTCGGCGACGTCTTCCTTCTTGGGGCCGTAGAACGTCGCGTGCAGGTCCGCCGAGCCCAGCTGTGGTTGTAGGGTCAACTTCCGGCCGCTGTGCTTTGCTAAGTAAAACCTACAAGGCCACCATTTCCCGTTAATTGCTTTCATGATAGCAATGTTGGAAAAATTCATGGATGGGACAATTGCATTGGTTTTATTATTATTTTTTAAGGTATTGTATGAACTGTACTATTATATGGCCCTGATTTTTTTAAACAAACTTGAGTTTGAGATTTTGCTCAGCTGAGATTTCTCCCAGCTAAGATTTTACTAAAGTTACACCACTGGGTCAATGGGAGAAATCTCAGCTGAGTAAAATCGTAAATTAAAATTTGTTTAGACTAATAGCTGCGTAAGTTGACACGAGATAGCCCGAGATTCATTCAATATCCGGTGACATAAACCGGTGAAACACCTAAATGCG
>JAVCKZ010064013.1:0-13308 GCA_034780755.1 Lepetodrilus elevatus
GAATCCATTTCTAGCGGGATTGCGTTCTGCCCCGTGTATGTATGCCACACTTAGTGAATTAACCCAGCGCGGCTACTCAGTAGCCGCGCTTTGCATAAAGCACTAGTTGCTTCCCCTGTAGCTATAGGGTGCCAGAATAAATAGCAAAATCGTAAACGGCCAGAATAAATAGCAAAATCGTAAACGGCGCATCTTATAGCTACAGTTCTGCAGCTACCTGTATTTCTTTCTTTATTTCACTATCTGGAATCCCATGAGTCATAGTCATTGTAATTAACAATTGAACACTTAGTCACTCTAGACTAGTAGTACTAGCTTCATCTGTCATTTCTCTGATTGACAATGTTTTATGAAAAATTACGTATTTAGTAAACATGCCTCTGCTTCAGTGTTTATCAGCTGTTTATCACAATCACCACAAGTTTTTAGTTCTATTACTTCTATATCGCATTATTTGCATCTAAATCAAAGAATAGCGTAGAAATATAAGCAGAATAATTAGGACCAATAGCTCTACCTTCATCTCTGATATGATATCAACGATATTATTGACATTTTTTCTATTCAATAAACATAACTTTGCTTTTTCTTCGATCAAGGCTGAAGTTTCTTCCATGGTGGCAGCCATACTTTACCACGTGCACTGCAACCAATCAAATCATGCATATGACGACACGGCCTCTTTTCTTTCACGCATGCGTATAAAGCATATACGGGCCTCCATACTTGAAAGTTTGGTAGTGCGCGTTTGATCCATTTTCAGACAGCATTCGTGTTGTTTTTGTTTTAGAATATTGCATTCTGCAGATATGTTAAGATAAGTTACCGCGTAGGTTGGAATTGGGGTTATAGGCCAAGGATGGATGGTGAAACCTCCATAATCCTCTAAATTTCCGTCAGGTAAGCGCGAGGTTTTCACCACAAAATGGCGCCCGGCTTATCATAATGACGCCGTGCATAAGCATGCTGCTTCCCGCCAGTACAAGAAACGATATTGCCATGCGGTGTTGATTGCAAAATCTAATCGGTACAATTAATTTTGTTTTGCATAGTGTATTAAGTGCCCCATCTATAAACTAATTAGACTGATAATTAAATATTTTCCATTGTTTTATTTTTTATTTTGTCGATTTCTAATTTTCTGCAAGTTTACAATATTTTGAAAATTGTTGGAAGAATACATTCTCATGCATAATATATTAACCAAAGCAATATTGCTGGATAACTCGTAGAATGATATTGTCAATGTTTGGGTAATGAGTGTGCTTTAGTCTTATTTTCAAATTGGAAATTGGGATTTTACAATCTGGTAATTGTTGATATTTATCATTGGGTGATTTAATAGTTTATACACCAATGTACATACCAGGTATACTTCAACTGATGATCACAAGCCCAATGTCTTTGAGAGCAGGACACTCGTTAGTACTGATGTACTGACTTCATTAACTGAATAAAGGTCCATACAGAAACGCGGGAACCGCTGCGGTTCACGCATGTTTCCCGGACAGATCACTTCTTACTAAAATGCACGAATTGTCCACATCTAAACCGTAACGCAGCGTGGTTCAGGTGTGGACAGTTAATGCATTTTCATAAGAAGTGCGTGGGAAACGGTTTCCCGTACATGTTTGACCGCACCTTTAACATTGCTGATCCTGAGAGTGAATAGATAAGGCATCTCTAAAACTAAATTCATCAGCCAAGTCCCAAACATTCGAGCCCTTAACTGTAAAAAATGTAGTCCAATGTTTTTGGAAATATTTTCATTATGCTAAACACAATTTAAATGAACATATTTCCACCTGCCCGAGAAACCAATCCATCCTTAATTTTCGTCATTTATTGAGAAAAGTGAATACCAGGTGTAAAGTGTGCCACGACTTGTGAATGCATATTTTGCTTCAACAGATATATATTTTTTCCGTCGTCTTTCTCGCTCCTGATGTAAATTTTAGCGCAACATTTTCGACTCCCGATTCAAAGGCTATTAATTTTAAAGAAAAATGTATAAAGGCAAATTAAAATAAACCAATATTGACTGGATGAATGCAAATTATAGCAATGTGAAACATGCACCCATAGAAAAATTGTAAGTAATATTATATGGGGGGTGAAGCGTATGTCCATCAAAAATGATGATGGGGGCGAAACATACCTTTATAAACATTTTTGGGGTGAAATATACTTTTTTTTAAATGTTTGGGTCAAAAGTATACATCGCAACATGTTGCCAAGATTGTTGATAGTGTAGACAGGACCTAAATTCATGTATCGTAACATGTTGCTGAAATGTTGATAGTGTAGATGCAGCTTCATTCTAATATTGATATAATTGCAATCTGTAAAATTACATGCATGTATAGAATGGAACAAAGGGGAAGGGTTATGTGGGGAAATTGTACCAATGACATTAGCCAATGGGATACAGATTTGTTGCTATATTTCCATTCCATTTCTGTTGTAGGAAGGGAAGCATGCACAGAGGTGATGTAAATGAAGCCCTAAAAAAGCAACATGCAGCTAATGGAGGCGACGTGCCTGCCACTACATCAGCAGCAGTAGCACCAGCAGTGTCGCAGCAGACCGTGACCGTCTCTGCTAGTTCTTTGCCTCAAGCTCAGTATGCTTTGGCTACACAGCTCCAAGCTTTGGCTGGACAGTCGGCACCCGCCACTATTGGTAGGTTTTTGTGTTTATTTCTCTTCACGTTTAGCACTTGCAGAACTTTTAGATGTAGCGCAAAAGCTCAATAAGAAGTTTTAACAACCACTTTTTCTCTACAGGTTTGGTCCATAGTGTGCGGGGACCAATCACTGCAGCCTTCACCTTGACTGCTCAAGCTGCACCCTCGACCGGAGGTCAACATCCGACCATCGCAGTCACCCAGGCAACACAGCGACTGTTCAGTCCTGTCCAGAGTCTGGTAACTGGTGCTTCCACGACCTACCAAGCTCGGACTATAAATGTTCTGCATAGGCAGCTCAGTGGACAGGGTAGGTGCACTAGTGTAATTTGTTCAGAAGAAAACTTTGAATTCTTATTTACTTTATGATAGTATAAAATAATTTTTACTTTATGCTATCTGTAGATCTGTACCGTCGCAAATGGGTGAAAGATTCCCGCAGCGACGTTAAATTCCATATTCACACTCACTGTAGATCTTTAATTTTTCATACATTGTGTTTCTTCATATCGTTACTTGAATCGTTGCTGTTTTTCGTGTTGGAAAAGATTTTCAGTAATGCTCACGGTTATTTCTATTTGTAATGTGTTTTCTTTCCCTCCAGGAATCGTCGGTCTCTCGGCTGTCCCTGCCCAGGTTCTGCCTGCGAATATTTCTGCCTCTCTAGCACAGCCTGGTATCGCTGTGGTGAGCTCGTCTCCCACCACACAGCAGGTCCAGCGTGCTCTGTCCTTCACTCCTGTGACTGTCAGTGCTACCGGTGGCACCATCCACCACCATGGTCAAAGCCCCACTCGGGGGACCCCACCCACCTCCAACCTCCCTCACAACATAATAAGCATGAACGCTAACCAAGCTGCACATATCGTGCAGCGTAAAAGCAGCCAAGGAGCTGCTGCAACTAGTCCTGTGGCGGGACGAATCAATTTACTTGACGCGAGACAGATACTGACGCCACCACCAAGCCATGTGTCGGCAACTGTTGCAAGACAGGTTCAGAACTCTGGCCAGCCGCCCAAGAAGAAGGCCAAGCTGGAAGAGCGGTTACCTGCCACTGCAGAGATTGCTGCCAACAGAAAATTGATACTTGATGTCAAGTATAAGGAAAGGATGGAAATCAAAGAAAACTATGTCGAACATCTTACCGAACTATTTTTCCTTCAGCATGGAAGGAATATGATGGACTATTTAGCTTGGAAAAAAAGACCTACACCTCAGCTAGTGACATTTTTGAAAGCGAATGCACTGGATAGTGATGATGAAGAGGAACACTTGCAAGAGAAGCGAATTAATGATGAGGTATACACATCAATCGTGTGTAGTGAGGTAGTATTTATATAGCTGACATTTAAATAGTTATTAATTTTAATCTTAATTAAATTGATTCTCAAGTATAACTAAAATAACGTAGAAATTTATGGTTAAGTGGCAAAAGATAATAACCATCTATGTTCTAAAAGCAGAACTGATCGTCAAGTTTTGTTAATAGTGCATAATAACTACTCTTTATTTGCGTACATCAGTCATGTGTCATTTCTGATCTGTGCAGCGACCTTAACTCCATTGATGTGTCTTGTCACCTGATCATTGTAGGTTCTTCTTGCGTCGAATCTCCACAAGATGCCGTAATTACTCTAATTATTCAAACCCTCTAATAGTTCGAACACCTAAATTAATTGCTGAAAATATTTTGTTTCCAACCCTAAATATACGAACATGATCATTTAAAAAAAAAATCGTGATAGTAATCCTTGAAAAGATAGTAGTCTTTTATTTTTTGGACACAGGTACACAAATTGTCCCAAAATATTCGAACACCGATATTTTCAATTTTCATATTTTTCTAATACAATCAAACAACCCCAAATTTTATTATTTTCTCCTGTTCGATTAATTAGAGTAATTACGATAAATAACAGTGCTGTTTAATCGTTGCAAGGACTTTCTAAAAAGCAACTTTAAAAAGGAAAGCCTCTTTATTTCAATGGTTGTTGTAGCTGGGTTTCCTTTGCAGGTGAAGGTACTGACGAGTGCAGGGAGCGATGTTCCCCTGGCAACTCCTATTGCTATCTCGACCACACTCCCTCCATCTGTGTCGGCACTGAGCCAACAAGGTATTAAAGTCTTTGCAGACCCTTCCCAGAACACTAACATGAACCCCGGTAGTTTGGACAACTTCAACATTCAGGACTTCCTCAGACAGCTAACTGCGTATGCAAAGGGTATTCGGGAATTTTTTCTTCAAACATGATTTGCATGATAGCTGAATATAGTGTATTTGTCCTGGTGTTAGCTGTGAAAATAATTAAAGTTGGTGCTTGAAATTGTACTAAAATGTCAAGTTAATTTTGTCAGTGTTGCATGTCCCAATGGCACTAAATGGAGCTGCTAAACTGTCTTTGGTTTATTGGGACAATGCACACCAGGAACTTTCGTTTAAGTTTATCTTTTTCCTGCCTTTGCATTATCTACACTGCTTATCAAAATGTTAATCAAATTTATTATTGAATTTCCGCTTTTAAATACGCTTTAGTTGTTACAGCATGTTGTCCTAAGTTGCAGATGTTCAAACTATGGGGCACCAATGTGATGGCATTATGCTTGCAAACCATTTGATGTGCTTTTTGTCTGGCAAGCTGTTTGCTTACTACCACAAGTTTCATTCTTTCCCTCTTCATTTTCATTCTTTCTTGGTGTCGATTCTCTTTTGTTGCGGATTTAATGTAAGCACATGGGTATGGTGCTAGACGGCATGGTTTTCAGACTAGGTTTGTCATTTGTTGTCATTAACAGTATTTTCTGTTTTGCTTTGGTTCAGAATTTACATTGTTCGATGTTTTAACAAGTGCAGACATTTGTAGGCCATGCGTTGTGGCAATTGTTTGGCATAGACGGTTCCATGGATTGTGATTATAATTTCTATAACATTTATTACTTTGTAACAATACAGTAGATTTATTTTAACAGTTGTACTTGTACATAGATTATTGATCATTGTATAACTCTATTAATTGGAGTAGATCTAGACTAGATGAAAGTTTCAATGTAGAATATTGGTTAGTAAAAGTGTTCATGGTTTAATGGTAACGGCTTTTCTACACCCATCTTTCTCTTGTACCCACTTTGGATTTGTTTCCTGGCTTTGAGCACAGCTTGCACATGTCGTCCTTTTGCTCTCCAGGGACCGACAGCAAGCTGGGCCATGGGAGACAAGCCACTAATCTCCTTGCTCGCACTCAGTCTCCTGCACCTTGTATTGCAGGTAAACACTACTTCACCTGTTGTGGAAACAATTTCTCATTGACTTCTCCTTTTCCCTAACATCTTTTCCTAATACCTGTGGCTTACAACATTTATGGGAAGTGAGCAAGCCATAAGATGCTGTAACTTCTTAACCCATTGGTTGGTCATTCTATGGTTTTCACACATCTTTGAATGGAAATGTGTATTTCAAATTATGGTTTGTTCTTTCAGCGCTCATTGTCGCTAATGGGTGAAAGATTCCTGCAGGGACGTTAAACTCCATAATCACTCGCTCTTTCAGCGCTCGTTGTATTTTTAATTGAAAGTCTGTATGTGTTAGATGTATCGCATACTTCTACATCCGATGCTTAAACGATTATCGTTTATTAATTGGTGTACTATCACACATCTGCACATATTTACATCCCACTGCCAATGCCACGACTTTCAGCGGTCCCTGGAACTGTAGTGAGCACACTGGGCGGGCCTGGTACAGCGACGGCAGCAGTTCCTCACAGTGGCACTGCCAACACTACCACCCTGTCCACCACTAACATGGCCACGTCACAGCTACAGATGCAGCTCACCAAGAGTCTGCCGGAGAAGCAGCCATACATCCAAACAACACAGGCCATCAAGACGCCCATAGCATCAGCGTGAGTACGCCCTTCTGTAGATTAGCAAACTGACAAGTCGTGATAATAGTGAAATAATCTAGAAAGCGACTCCAAATCCCATTAATAACAAATTGAAATTGACGCCATCCATACTCGACAAGTCTCTGCAGTCGACATTCAGTGAAAACATTGTCATTGTTGGTATGATGTAACTTGACCAGTGTTGTATGGGTTCATATTACAGAGGCCACACTAACGCAGCACCTGTGAAACTCCCCAAGTCGCCTACGTCTCCTCGACTCCACACCAGACAGCAGTCAATATCTGCTGTTTACGACAGTGCCATAGGGTCACAGGAGGCCATTGTTGAACGGGCAAAACAGGTAAGCAACGTCGAACATTTCCAGTAGAACATGTTCTGTATTTAATGATAAATGTTGTCGTTTCAATGTTTTCAATGTCATCCACCTCATTGTGGAGTATGTTTTGTTTCTGCTTCCAATTATCTGGTGGTATATGAATTTGGCAATCAGTAAGCGTCCTTGGTAATGTATATTCCCAGGGCAAGATGGATTCCTACAATAATGTGACAACTTGCAGATTATGTGCACGACGCGGCAGAATTATTGCATCTTGATTTGTATTTTCTAGGAAGCACAAGTGGTCCAAAGGGTTTCTGAACTGAGAAAGGATGGAATGTGGTCAGCAAGGCGCCTGCCAAAAGTACAAGAGCCGCCGCGAAATAAGGCTCACTGGGATTACCTCCTGGAAGAAATGACGTGGCTGGCTGCAGACTTCATCCAGGAGCGCAAGTGGAAGAAAGCTTGTGGTAGAAAGGTAAGAATACCATTGTTGGTTAACGATTTACTCGATAAATTGATGTTCCGAGACTGAAAAACCTATTTGATTGCTGTCAATTGGGCTACTTGCGTCTCGTAAAGAAAATACAGACATAATAATACTGGTCATACTTGTATGTGTCTGGTTACCCCGTCTGCAACACTGGCATGGTAGTTTCAACATATTCAGTTTTGAATGACATTGCCATATTTACATTTTTCAATATCGTTTACAGATTGCTCGTTTGGTGCTGAAGTATCACCAAGATTTAGAACAGAAGGAGATCCGAGCTGAGAAGGAAGAAGCACAGAAATTGAAGAGAATTGCTGGACAGATGTCCAAGTGTGTTAAGGAGTTCTGGTCCAATATTGAAAAGGTAAGTCTTGTCTAAGCAGTATCCATTCCTAAAGACTTTCGTCGCAAATGGCTGAAAGACGTTAAATTCTATATTCACTCACTCCTAAAGACTTTGAATGTTTATTATTCATGGGAATCTAGTAATCATGTATACAAAGATTATCAATCTATGAGGGGAGCAACAAGGTGGAACCTATTGGATATGCTACCATAATCACATATATCTATATTTGTTGCTATTATTGCATAAAATTGGGAATATTTTTCAGGTAGTGCAATATAAACAACAAAGTCGACTTGAAGAAAAACGTCGAAAAGCATTGGATGTTCATTTGAACTTCATCGTGGACCAGACTGAAAAGTACTCAACGTGGCTGACAGAGGGTCTACAGACTGCCAGCAGTGCAGCCGGGTCGTCGGTAGCAACATCGCCAGAACATTCCACTGAAGGTGCCGATGGTACGTATCATTCTTGTTTCTTGTCCCTCATGCATTACTGATCACCGATTAGTTGTTGGTAAACTCTAGACGATTGCCCAGTGGATGTAACTTTTGTATTGTTGCAACATTGTTGGAAGTGATATTGCCAGACCTCACTTGAGTTTATTCCAGAAAGATCTTGATAAGCAAATCTGAGACAGAAGTCGCCAGCCTCTCTATATGATCGGCATGGTGCTAAATGTCTCAAAAATAAACTCCCAGATGTCGATGTTCGTCACTCCACATAGTGATCAGATCAGTAGTCGTTTGGAACATTCTGTGGTTTTATTTTTAATACGGTAGTGTTTATGAATGATGAACTTGTAAAATATTAGTTTTCAAGACCTGAGTATTTTCTTTTCAGTCGAGTTTGAACCCCATGGATCAGCAAGTGATGATGAAGAAACCATAGAGAATGAAGAGAAAGAAGCTGGCAATGATGCAGTGAGTATGATTGTGTATAATACTCTTTCCCATAGTATTATTTAATACTTGTTGGACTTTACATATCACAGCCCGAGGCAGAAGTCGCCATTCTGTTCATTTGACAGGTATGGTGCTAATTGTCTCGAAAATAAACATTCCAAATGTCGATGTTCATCACTGCACATAGTGATCGGATTAGTAGTCTTTTGGGACACTGGCTGACCAATGATTTCTATTAATGTAAAATTAATTTGCCTACTTGTTTGCTTGACAAGATATCTATTAATTGTACAGCATTTGTTCTAATTAGACAGTGTGTGGGTACTCGCCATTTGCAAACCATCAGGTTCATAATAATGTTTAATGTTCTGGTTCATTTCTAGCCTCGTCGCAAATGGGTGAAAGATTCCTGCAGCAACATTAAACTCCATAATCCCTATTTCTAGTCTTGTAGAATTAGGCAATATCAGAAGACAGATATTTTTCATTATCTTTGATAAACAGCAACTTGTACAACTGAAATTTTAGTATTACATCAATATGAGCTAAATATACTATTGAACATCACAACTCAAATATAGTTTCCACAACTCAAATATAGTTTCCTAATCAAATAGAAAATACTTCTTTGAAGTATTCAAATAGAAAATATAGCTAGAATTGTTTTTATTACTGTAGCTGTTGTAACAATAGAAATCCGAGGCAGAAGTCGCCATTCTGTTCATTTGACAGGCATGGTGCTAATTGTCTCGAAAATTAATATCCAACTGTCGATGTTCATCACTGCACATAGTGATCGGATTAGTAGTCTTTTGGGACACTGTTTGACCAATGATTTCTAATGTAAAATTAACATGCCTAGTTGTTTGCTTGACAAGATATTATCTATTTATTGTACAGAATTTATTCTAATTACAGGGCATCTGGCATTACGCGATGGTGCGATTCCGCACAATTGACCTAAAATCGCACAATTCCGCACAATCTTGAGAAATCGCACAATTTGGAAATTTACAAGTTAAAAAATCATTTTATCTGAATTTCCCTGAAGAATGATAGGTTATTTTGATATTAAAATAGTTTTTACCTAATAAATATCGATGTTCAGTCCATCTAAGTTCAATTTTGATAGAAATCGGCTGTATGATCTAACATGGGTTTGAAGTATTCAAATAGAAAATATAGCTAGAATTGTTTTTATTACTTTAGCTGTTGTAACAATAGAAATCCGAGGCAGAAGTCGCCATCTTGCTCTATAACAGGCATGGTGCTAATTGTCTCGAAAATTAATATCCAACTGTCGATGTTCATCACTGCACATAGTGATTGGATTAGTAGTCTTTTGGGACATGTCAATGACTTTCTGGAGGAGTATTGGTCAACTATTAGAAACTTTATATGCTCCAATAATAATAATAATAATTGTGCTTTTCAGGAGGAAGAAATGAAAGAGCTTGAAGAATTGAAGAAGGAAAGTGAATTACCTATTGACGAGTTGATCAAGTCATTACCACAGGAAGTGCTAGAAACACCTGCTAGTATTGACGATGAAAGTGCTAAGAAATCCAAACCAGAAAAGGTATGAATATATTTTGACACTCTGCCCTCAACAAATGTGTTTTTTCTTAAAACGTCAAAATTATCAAGGATATAATACTGCACATAGATGATATAGAAAATGCTTTGTCAAACCAGAATAATTTGTTCACATACGATGTAGTCATTTCAGAAGTTGAGGATATTTAAGCTCACTAATGTGGACTGTTTGGTTTCAGGCTAGCGATGACGAGTTCACAGCTAATGAAGATGTAGAAGACTTGGAAGAATCAATAGCTGAACAGGAGAAGCATGAAAAGAAAAATTACAAACAAGAACTCAAAGATCTGGAAGATGAAGGTAAGTAATTCTGTCGCTACACAATGATAGACCAAGAGCCATATACTGTATTAGGTCACTATGTATTTAGACAGAAAAGCAATTGTTTTATTCCTATCTATTATATCATTTCTAAATCCAAATTAAATCATGTAAAGACAAATGCGGGCAATTTTGATCGTTTTGGCATCCCCAGCTACTTGTTTAGACCTCGTGTATACAGAAAGATAATTTGTCTACTGGCGTATTTTTCTTTTCTCCATGCTTAACTTGATATTTCTTACAGGCGAGATGTCAATGGAGGATCTGGTAAAAAAATACTCTGGTGCCTACGACAGTGACTTCGACATGCCTGAGGAAAGTTCAGAGGAAGAAACGTCTGAAGATGATTCAGATGATGGTATGTTGACGGAACTAAATAAAAAAATTCTTCATTGGTCAGTTACCGAGGTCTTTCTGTACAGACTGTGCCTTTAAAACCTGACCAAATATTAAATCATTTTGCTTTGAGGTGATTTTCCCTTTGATGATTAAATTGAAGCGTTGATGATACATACATTGAAAGTCTCTTTTCTTTTCGTTTACTTAACCAGCCATCTCTTATTGCATTATTCTCTTGATCTGTGACAAGTGCAATCCCCCGATTCCATAGTAAATTTAACATCAATCTGACCCTGTCCTCTAACCCCTGGCCTCTGTCCTTTACTCTTTATGTAATCCTGCGCATGCGCAGTATCCACTTCCTTTTTCTTCTTGTCATTACTTGTAGAAGGAAGTATTTAGAGATCTGAGTATCAAATTGTAATTCTATGGTTCATTTCAGGACTAATCATTGGTCAGTTACCGAGGTCTTTCTGTACAGACTGTGCCTTTAAAACCTGACCAAATATTAAATCATTGTGCTTTGAGGTGATTTTCCCTTGATTATTAAATTGAAGCGTTGATGATACATACATTGAAAGTGTCTGTGTGCAGTAGTGTTGAAAATCACATTTTTATTTAAATTGTTAAATATAGGAGTATATCCTTGTTTTCAGACATAGATGTACAAAGTGATGAAGATGAAACAACTGAAGAGGAGGAAGAAAGTGAAGAGGAGGAATCCAAACAGGACGATGCAGGTTTAGAAGAGCTGATGAAGCCTCAAGAAATTGCTCAGAAAACCTCTGCTAGTGTACGTATTTTATAGCTTTGTCACTTTTTTTGTGGACATAGAGATGTTATAATCAGTACGTTATCATAAAATTGCTGAAATACTGGTGAAAAACTTGTTTTTATTTATTTTTAGTTTTATTTTGAAATTGGTTCTCCTGCACTTCCCTTAGCTCACAAACCACATTAGCAACTATTGCTATTTGTGGATATTTTTTCTGGGATAGATAAATGTCTGTCTAAACATTGGATGGCATGTCCATCATGCATTCAACACCTGGTACAGACAACATGTAACCATGTTCGACAAGAGAAAGATAATGTTTTATTTTACTACATCATCCATGATTGTACTTCAACCTTGTGATTTGTACAATGTTTTAATCTTTTCATCGAGTATTATTTTTGCAATACAGTTTTCCTAAATGTTTACCTTGGGTTTTTTAACGGGAAGGATGTTTTTCTTTTTCTTGCATACAAAGTACATATGGCAAAAATATACATATTTAAAACCAACTACATGTATTTCCTTCATATAAATAAATAGATAAATAATAGGACATAAAGGAAATGCACTTTGAAAAAAATACAAAGCAGTAGTCATGTATTGTATCCCTGTGTCATTGGGATATTTTAACATTCTTTATGGTTCCTTATATTTCTGAAATAAAATGTGTAAAGGGGACCAAAAAGAGTGGAATTTCTCATTATTGCATTGAGTAACAGCATTGATAGGATTATTGTTTATATTTCTAATCCCTAATATTACATTTTGCATATCAAATGTTAGCGGTATCTTTACTTCATTTACAATACAATTTTCCAGTTGTTTCCAAATATTAATAACTTCACAGTGCCAAAAAAAGATGATCAATGGTTTCTGGGTAGAGATCACAGAAACAGCATAACGGGGAATTGATGTATTTTATCTTAAAAGAAATTTATGTGTTGGCAATATTTTATGTATAATTCTACCGTATATTGTTTTTATTTATGTTTAGTTGTATTTTTAAATTGGGTCTCCTGCACTTCCCTTAGCTCACAAACCACATTAGCAACTGTTGCCATTTGTGGATATTTTTTCTGGGATAGATAAATGTCTGTCTAAACATTGGATGGCATGTCTATCATGCATTCAACACCTGGTACAGACAACATGTAACCATGTTCGACAATAGAAAAGCTAATGTTTTATTTTACTACATCATCCATGATTGTACTTCCAACCTTGTGATTTGTACAATGTTTTAATCTTTTCATCAAGTATTATTTTTGCAATATGGTTTTCCTAAATGTTTACCTTGCACTTTGAACAAAATACAGAGAAGTAGTATGTTGAGTAATATATACATTTGGTAATATCATAGTATCTTGTAATGTCTTTTTACATATAATGGTTGATCTTTTACTGCGTCTATAAATGATTTGTTTTACTAATAAAATAATAGCATTGATAGGATTCATTTTTTGTGTATTTCTAATACGGTACCTAATATTACATTTTGCATATCAAATGTTAGCGGTATCTTATTTTTAGTTGTATTTTGAAATTGCGTCTCCTGCACTTCCCTTAGCTCACAAACCACATTAGCAACTATTGCTATTTGTGGATATTTTTTCTGGGATAGATAA
>JAVCKZ010064024.1:0-14922 GCA_034780755.1 Lepetodrilus elevatus
ATGTTAAAGGTATCTGTGTGACCCCCTGAAAATTACAGATTTGACCACCTTTAACATTGGGCCTATGGAGAATGACCAGCTCATTATTTTCATTATTTCGAACACTGCAACAGTTGCATACATTATTTTCATTAACCATGTTATTTTCAAATCTGAAGAACAAACTGTTCTGGTGTTTTTCTTAAGTGGCTTCCATTATTTTCTCATTGTGTCACAAAATAACAGATTTTTTGAATATTTTTTGAAGATCGAAATTCTAGAACCTGCTCAGTAATGGTATTTATTACGGTATCTTCCTGCGATTGGTAGAATTTTCTCACATCATTGTAAAGCATTAAATGAATCAATTTATTATATATATCCTGGTTTTTTTACATTTAAAAATATAACGAAAAATGAGGATTTAAGATACACATTTGAATTATTTATTTTTTATATTGTTTTTAGCAAAAATAAAGTGGAATATTATACAAAAATTCTTCATTTACTTTTTCAGAACAATATCATACAAATATTCTTACAAGAATTCTTTGTTTGCTTGTTTTCAGTACTCGGAGACAAAGCATCCAACCTGTCGTCACTGTCACAGAAATACAAAAAAGACGCTAAATACTTGAACCTGCGTTCCTCGTACTTCAAGATCGGCATCGCCGTCATAGGCCTGGTGGTATTTCTGCTGTTCTTCCGATACTGGTTCTTGTGAAGAGTTGGAGGGATTTCTGAATCTTCCCCACGGACAGTCCTTTGAGTTTGAACGAGGCCGTACAGACCGAAAGAAACATGGTTTACGATCCATCGCTCCATTGACTACATGAACATTGTATTCCTGAGGTCTGTTCAGAAGGGCGACTTTACGCGAGTTATCGCGTGACGTCACATATGAAGGATGAAGGTTTCCAAAGCGATTTCACGTGTGTACTCGCGGGTTCGCGCCCTCCTGAACAGGCCTTGGGAATGTGCTCTCATCATTATTATTATTAATGAATATTCCTGTGTTTTCCCCCATGACGTGGAAACTGAATGAATGAACGAAAGATGGATGATATCTATGTAGATGTGCGTTTGTGTTGCTGTCCTATCACACTGTCAAAGTAGGCATCAATTGTTGAGAAAATAAGGTTAATAGAAAAAAATATATTTATGAATGAAATGATCTGATTGTGCTTCACCCTTTGTGTGTTATGTATAAAGTAGTTATTAAATTAATATTTTATATTGTTTAAGAAAATAAATCTTGTTAAATAAACATATTTGCGAATGAAATCATCTGATCATGGACAACTCTAAAGTGTTATATGTAAAGTAATTAATTTAATTAATAGTTTCTATTGTTTAAGAAAATAAGTTTCATTAAAAAGAAGTATTCATAATAGACATCATCTGATCATTTTTTGTTTGTTTATTATTCTTTTGGGGTGTTATGTGTAAGTAGTGTTTGATTAATAGTTTATAGATACAACTTTATGCATAACACTAATTACGCAATGAAAATGCATATGTGGCGAGGATCGATAAAAAGTACACTTACTTTAACATGTATATTGGTAAACAACAATGGAGCCGTGATACAGTAACTAGCGGCGAAATCCTGTGTAGAAAGTTTTAGTATTGCTTGCACTTCCGAATTTATGTGTCAGTAATGTTTGGTGATGGACAAAGACGTTAATCTTAATGTATGTCTGGGGGTGTTGTCTAGACAGTAAAGTGTGATATACTAGTAATCTATTTCAGTCTCAGACAAGTTTATAATTCTGACAAGCAGAAGCACATGTGAATAGATACATGTTGTTATTATAATATACATGTACTCAACAACCTCTTTTTGAAAAGGAAATAAATAAATGCACATGATTGTTTTATTATTTTTCTCTGACATTATTTTTTCGTTTTAATGTCATAAAAATCAAATAATGCAATCAACAAAGTTTAATTATTCTTGTATTTATTCTGTTGCTCGTTTTTTTTGTTTTTTTTGTTACAGTGTTCATCAGTGTCCTTACTATAAGCATGGCATTATCATGGCTTATGATTATTATCATGGCTTATGATTATTATCACGTTGATTACTGTCACTCACTCCATTCTGAAACAATACCATTTTCATTACTGTTTATGTTGCAAACTGGTATGAAGAAAGGGCAGTAGTGTCTATAGCAGTGTTTAGTGTCGTAGATATCTGTCAATCAAATCTGCAGATGATCATGTCTTGCACATGGAGATACATTTTGTCATGTCCTCTCTATTACATTTCAAGGCCAACTTGTGTTACAATTTCATAGCCAAATGTTACATTTTAGGTCCAAATTACATTTCAAGGTAAACTAGTGTTACAATTTCAGGCCTACATGACATGTTACATTTCAGGAGTCAAACAGGACCAAATGTTACATTATAGGCAAATGTAACATGTTAACTTGTGTTACAATTTCAGACCCAGATATGTTATGTTTTAAGGCCAAATATTACATTAAGGCCATATGTTGTATCTTAGGTACACATGGTTCATTTCAGAGCCAACTTTGCAAAAACAATGTTCAGAGTCAAATTATGTCATATTTATGGCCAACTAAAATGTTACAGAAGGGCCAATTCATTTTACATTTCATGTTACACTGTAAACATGTACTGCATGCTCTAACAATGTACAATGTATTTGGTTGTGTGAGATGGATGAATGTTGATATTAAAAAGTATATACCATAACTACTTACCGAGTCATTCATGAATGTCAAATTTGCCAAATATAATCTGGCAATAGTATATATCTTGCAACGTCTTCCTTCTAGTCCAGTCTATATATATATCATTCATGTTCACCTTAACTACAGTGTTATTTAATGTAATCCTTGATCATTCACCTAAACTACTGCAAGTGAAATTAACCCATTATTTGTTAAACAATTACAGAACTACCAGTGACCACCATTTTCTGGTTAACCCTCTGCCTGATGGATTAAATCACAATTGAATACAGGGAACGTCTTTAACACTAGGAGGTTAAAATTAGCCTTGTTTTTATTACTGACAACCACGGATGCCCTAAGGAGAAGCGGTGTACAATTTCCTGTCGTGTCGCAATCAATCGTGTTATTAAATGGAAAATTATTGCTATTAATTTGAAAAGTATTTTCGAAATGATTTCTACTATCAGTATACAGGCATGGTCTTGTTAAAATGCTGAGTTGTTGAGGTTTCTCGTCCCTCATTAAACATACTCCCACAATAAACATCTAAATTCAAATACTAATATGTATTACAGTGTACCCTCAATATAACACTGAACTTGGGACCTGATATGCTCCCACAACAAGCTTTATAATGAAGTTGACTCAAAGAGGCGGTGAAACAAAAAATGGAGAAGAAAAAAAAGAGTTTTCCCGTGGATGGCAATGAAGGGCATTATATTGAGGGCACACTGTATGTGTTTTGTGGTCTTTGTTATGGAAACTTGTTATTATTTTAACACACAATTATTTTGGACACACAATGTGATTATCTTCTGGAATTGTGAATTTCATAAATACTATATTAACCCTCTCTCTGCTGGAGGCAACCAGATGCCCTACAGAGCAGTGTATGTGCCTAATCCAGCAGGGAGAGGGTTATTATCAAATATGTCACCATTGGGTATCTCTGACTTCCTTCAGGAGGTAGAAGGTTAAAAGTAATGTTCCTTAACCCTAACTGGAAGATAGTTACTTACATCTTTCAGAAAACGTTTTGACATTTCATATTATTTATTATATTTGTGGTCACTGCAGTGTAAAATTTCTCAATATTTAGACATTATATTTTGTTGAAAGGTTTGTATTTACCTTTTAAAATAATTATATTCATAGACAATGTGTTTGATTATTTGTACAAAAATGTATGCATTATGAGTACTGCCTTATGCTAATACTACATTGAAATTTTGAGTGAAATATAACATCATTTGATCTTATAATATGTTAATTATGTTGCTCACTGTGTCAGGAAATAATAAATGTAACATATTTCATAATGCTTCAGTGCCTCTACTTTGAACTTGCTTGACTTCTTGGCTATTCCTAGCTCAGATACATACGGTATACACTCGCATCCATAGCTTTGATAGTGTGTGTGTATCTCAGAGCTGTGTACATCAGTACGAGATTATTGACTGCTATCAGTGCGTAGAGATTTTACTGATAGAAAAGCAAGAAGCCACAGTGTATTGAAAGGATTTTTATTATACAGTAGACCTCGCATAAACCGGACACTCGCATATAACGGACATAATCTGAAGTCCCAGTCCCTTCTAATTGCGGGATATGCGTATATATTTCGAACGTCGCCCCTAAATAAAATAAAATAATACTTAGTCAAAATATTTGGTAATAGCCGGTCCAGTGATATGCGAGGTCTACTGTATATTTTTATCAAGTTCATAATTTCAATTTGATTGGATGCTGGACGTAGAATATATATTTTGACGAAAATGGCCCCAGGTACCAAGATCACGAACCTTTATAATTTATAATTATTTTGTTTTGTTCTAAATCCGTATATAAATCGTCGCAAGTGCGTGAAAGATTCCCACAGCGACGTTAAACTCCATAATCACTCAGTTATCCCATATAAAATGTGTACGTACGAAAGTTGAAATCGTACTAAAATAATGTAATCTGGCGACCAGGAACAATTTCATGTCTCGACAACTATAACATCTAGAAGGGTGGGATTTTCTTAATCCATTGGCAATAATAGTAGATGTAGGCATGCTCCTATAATACGAGTAATTCAGTTCACGTAATTTTTTTTGTTGATATCTGAATAGCCAACTTATTGGATACCTGAACACGTTTTCCGATTTCAGATAAAAGACTACGACATTAATGACCATTTCAAAATGCATGTAAATAATATGGAATATAGAATGTTCGCCGACTAAATATACTACCACTGTGTATATTTCAAATTGGCTTTAAGATATTGACGTAATTATGTCATCTAAATTGGTTCAATCTGAATTAAAATCATGCCCCAAGATTACGAAACTTCACTGCGTACGATTTCATGCTCAACTCAAAGGTTTGTTCACAAATCCCCATATAAAATCTGAGCTTGAGTATGAAATCGTACTCAACAGGTATATTAATCTCGGGGCCAGATCTCGTTTAGATCCTTAAACATTTTAGGCTACCATTTTGAAACGGGAGACGCACGATGTCCAAATAATTATCTGATCGTCAGATTGGGATACTATTTATAAATTGACATGGGCTAACCCTGGCAATTCTTTAGCTGATATTGCCGAACGTAGTGTTATTACTTTATTAATGTCCTTAATTTGTTGTAACTGGCGTGTATGTCACTCATGCATGTATGACAAAATGCCAAGGTATCGTTTTTCGAAACTCTCATATCTATACTACGAGACCATAAGCACTCTCGTATAGTGATCCCTAATACATGGGGATCGTGCACCTACCATAGTGGATACATGGGGATCGTGCACCTACCATAGTGGATATATGGGGATCGTGCACCTACCATAGTGGATATATGGGGATCGTGCACCTACCATAGTGGATACATGGGGATCGTGCACCTACCATAGTGGATATGAGAGCTTTGAGAAACGATACCATGTACATTTACAAGACTACAGTTTGGATGCGTTGACAATAAATGGGCATTTAACATCTCTCCTTCCAGATAGTTATGCTTAATACGAATAAATGAGCTTAATACGAATGTTGAAGGATTAGCACTAATGGTCAGTATGGAATGTAACAAGTCACGGGATATAATAGGGACATCTCGTAGGTGTTTAGTTTGATAAAATACCAAGTTATATCACGAATTAAAAGCATGCCCTGAGATTACGAAACGTGAGTACGAATTCATGCTCAAGCTCAGAAGCTCAGATTTTATATAGGGATTTATGAGCAAACCTTTGAGTTAAGCTTGAAATCGTACTCGGAAAACTCGTCATCTCGGGGCCAGATCTCGGTTCTATCAGTAAAATAGTTTGACATTATTTATCGCAACATCTGAGCGTCAGTTTTTAATCTGATTTTCATGCGATTAAAGTTATATAATTTTATTATCTCTCCGTAACTTACTAAAGCCAAAGAATGGCATCTTCACCGGAAGCACATACTCGCCACATCTTCGTATATGTCCATTACTTGCAATGAAGGAAGGTGAAATCCAATGCTCTGTAGATCTATGTAGAGAATGCAGGAAACTGTACATGTTCTGGTCACGGTGAGGGAGGAATCTATTATGGCAAAGACTGACATATCTTCTGTTTCCGGTATAATTCCTCGAGACTTCCTGGCTAGCAAAAACAAACCCACAATAAAAAGATAAAATAAAAATAATATAACTACAATTAATAATTTAAAACAATAAAAAATAACTAATAGATCTTTCTCGAGTGTATGCTTTATGCAAGGTAAATGCAAAACAGGTGCTTTAAAAGTACATTCAAATTATATTTTCTTCTTTTTATGTGCTATTGGGCTGACTGTAGAGTGGCAATGCAGTTATCATACTTGGTCTTGTCAGTACCAGCCGGTGCTCGCAGGTTTACTGCAACATTCAGTGCTACGGATGTTGCGACTTTTTCCCTGCCCTAAACTGACAAGTCGTGATATTAGTGAAAGATTCTAGAAAACTACTCAAAATCCCAATAAATACATTAAAAAACATGCATAAAACTATGAAAACACACATGCCACAAGCTAGAATAACAGTGTACATGCCCGACACGATCAGTTTTATTTTATTGTATATGTTAGCTAAGTTATTGACGATGAAAAATTCAAAATTTCATAACTTATCTCATTTCTGAAAAATGTTACATCATCTTGAATAATATAGAATACTTTATTCAGAGGGACGACGTTCGAAAGAAGGAACATGCAAATAGGCTGAATGTGCACGTGCGGGTATGTAAAGAAGAGCACCAGCACGTGCAAAGTGAACCTTTTTGCCCGTTCCTTCTTTCGAACGGCGTCGGGGTGTGATCTACCTTGTAAAAGACGCACAAAAATGGCGCACAATCCTATAATCGTATATCTAGTCCTCAAAACCGCTCATTAGCTTATACACCGTCGCATTTTCAAGCTTATGCATCGTCCATGTGTGCAATCCATTCCTAGGTTCATTGACATACCGGAAACTGCAGAACGCACGACACAAGACTGATGTCCCCTTGTCGTGCGAAATGGTCGAGCATCGGCCCCTTGCAACACTAACCCTTCCGCCATGTTCTATTAGTGTGCGGTGACAGGTGTGACGGAATAGATAATCGCTGTCCTTGCCTTACCACCGTGCTCTGTATACATGATGGAACACGGAGGTGTCCACTCATCTTCGTACAAACCGTGTATTAATACTTCGCGAATGGTCATCGACCCTTCTGGGGAGTCGCATCCGGGTTCCCAGGACTGACTACGATGCAATAGAAGCAAATTGGGAACCAGGGGCCCTATTCTCGAAAAGTTCTTACGATTGCCTTAGCCTAATAACGTGGCCTATTCTAGAAATGTTACGTTCTTACGATCTTCTTAAGTTCCTAGCCTAAGAACGTGCGTAACATTTGCATAGTTCTACTATACGAATCTTTAAGATATATAAATATAGATCTGCTATAACTTGTATCAAGGTCCGCATTTCAGTACGACGAGCTGATATATGTACTATAGACAATCCTTGTATTGGATCTAAACCTAGAATGTTATATTACCTATTCACGGAACGTTCACATAAATTAACCGCATTTCCTCACATTCCTTAGCATTCATTCAGAATCAGAAACTTTTCCTCAACATCTATGTTATCATCCAATTATCTGTAAACAGCTCTGGCGGACTTCAGAAACTTAACTCTGTCTGAAGAAAATATTTTTACTGTAAATCTTCAAGTATAATTAGGTTATGTTTCATAGTGGTACATTCTTCAAAGTTTCCTATTCCAGAAACACGTGTGCTTATACTAAATATAGTGCAGTAATTCCAAGCGGTTCTTAAAATAGCACGACAACAGGTGGACGCCAAACTCATAACCGCCCCCGCACCATTTGATATCTCCGTTCTTCCGGTTCTGATAAATTCACGGTTCAATAAATATGGTTCCAAAAGAAAAAAGTACATTTTCCCCCATCAGTTAAACAAAATAACACAGGTACCTGTATGTCATGAAGACGATATTAATATATTTCTGATGTTTCTAATAACCTGTGAATGTTAAATACTATTCTTTAGTTTTATCATATTCGTAAACGAACAATAAAACATTGCATTTTAACAAAATAATCATGTTGTAGGTATTTTGATTAGTACACATAAAATTATGTATATTCACTAATCTTTCTATTATAAAGGATAGCGTATAGGTTACATAGATAACATAGCATATATAACACAATCATGGGGCGCATTCAAAACTAGACCTACTCATAGGTTCATTACGTATTGTGTTTAGCTAATTAGGCCTACGTCCTATATGTTACGAAATCTTAATTATTGTTTGTGAAAGGCAAGACCCCCATCCCAAGCATATGCCTAGGATGGGATCCGGAATTTTCTTCGTACACAATGAGTAGTTTAAAATATCAATTTCATTGACAAATGAGTGATTCAGTAGCTGATCTGCCACTTCCAGAAACACGCCCACTAACTTCCTACACTGAGGTTCAATGACACGTGCGCTCGCAGCTATGCGCAACCGCGTGAATTTAGTAGCCTTCTAATATAATATAAGCTCGTCGAGCACGTCTCTATAGCAAGCCGTCGTTTGCAGTCTCGTGCGAATTGAACACGCGTACGAAACTCTTTTACGCGTTTTCGCGAAACAAGCCCAGCAATCACAGCTGATCGCGTATATTAAATACAAAGACCCCCTCCTTCAGCGGCAGACGGAGAGAAATCCAAATATTCCGCTGATTGTCTGTGTGCAGTTAAACCAGATCTTCTACTGGACGAGATAGGCCTATATTATGGGCATTATTACTATGGAGTCAGTGCACATATGCGTTCTTCTGGTTTTGCTCAGTATTTGCAAAGGACGAGCGTGGCCAGATTTTTATATGAGGACTCAAACAGAAAACCCACACGAGGCGAGTATATTTTTGTATAGAATATTAAAAGGATGAATGTAGAAAATAATGCATGACTTAATCATTGACAGTACGTTGTAGAGTGCTATATATATATATATATTCCTCCAAATAATGCTTTCATTAAATGTTTTTAAAGATAATATGCCAGCGTCGTTGACAAGGGTTATATGTATATGTGTACTATCATTCATCTTGATTTGGGAACGCTATCTATATACGTAGCGTTACGGCCGTTATATAAAATAAAACGGAAGTTGAGTGTCAAAGGTCAAGTTGATAATATCACTCCCACACGAGAAGGGAAGTTTTAGAAGAGATATAACGTATATAATATAGTATAAATAAACGTAAACATATACATATAGGCCTATATCATAAGGTTCTGGCTTGTGTCACTGAAATAAGCCATCCTTTTTTATGTTTAATAAATAACGTCATTCATAATTTCATATCTACTTTGGGGCTTTACTATGTAGGCCTAGACCTACTTCGTCGCAAATGTGTGAAAGATTCCCGCAGCGACGTTAAACTCCATATGTAGATCTACTATAATACGTCAAATGAAACAGATGGGATATATGGTTTTGTATCTTTTATTTATCACGAGATAGGAAATACATAGTCCTACACAAAGAAAAGAAAATATGAAAACATTGAAAACTATAGTTGAGCATGCGGGAAATGTAAATAGTGTGTTGCCTAATATACTTGTGTAGGCAAATCAAATGTACATTGTATACTTGCAGGTATAATAAGTTTGACCATGACATATGTCAACACATCGTTAGTGTATGCCTTTTAACACAGTAAACTGACGTTAACCATAATATTATTTCATATATCGCCAAGAATGTTGGCAGTGGCATGCGTGAAGAATGCATTGGCTAGACTGTTGGTAAAGGTTTGTTGTAACGCATACGATAGTAGCCTAATATTCCTCATTAATTTGTCCACTTAAGTATTAGTGAAACGGACACAGATATTTAGGTCAATTGTAGCAATTTGATGACTAGTCATAGGAAATGGTGTACATCTTTATAATTGATTCACGAACAAGCAGCTGATAAATGAATGAGTTATTGTTTAGTACGACTTTCCAACACATTTCAGTTAACAGATTCTGTGACGAAACTTAAAACATGTTTCGTAAGTGTGTGGTGAGAATTATAAATTATGTTAGTATTATTTTTGAAAACCATGTTATCTCGAACGTTTTATATACTACTAGCCCGATATGATCCCTGATCCACTATTAAATGGGTGCGACGGTCATGTAGCCTTATTTCAGGGATGTCTTCCCACTTGATCTAAAATATTTCACTAGGGATTCAAATAAAATTAGATCAAATTGGAATGATGTAATAGGCTATTAGACTTATGTAATAGGCTATTAGACTTATGTGGGTATTTGGTATATCAGAATCTAAATACTTTATCTAATACAGACGTAACAGGGGCAAACGGATTATGCCTTGTGTATATGTGAACTATTAAATACCGTGCATAAACATTTAGGCATAATGTGGATAGTGGATTTGTATGGGGTGGATTTTGGTGCATTATAAGTTGCCTATTATTATTATTATTATTATTATTATTATTATTATTATTATTATTATTATTATTATTATTATTTAGAAACTTTATTTAACTTACTGAACATGTTTACTGCAATCGTCGCAAATGGGTGAAAGATTCCCGCAGCGACGTTAAACTCCATTTTCACTGACCCACAAACAGCAAGAGTCGTATGACCATTTACGTGATTTTCTTTTAATTATCGATTAACGAAGTTGAAATCGTCAAAATCGGAGAGATTTACAGGGCATTACACGTGTAAACATGTATGGTTTCAGTGTCTATCGTGCCGTCCTGTTAATGTATGTGAAACCGGGAGACATTCTCAGATAACCATGTTTAAGTTGGCTGTTTAATTATGAATCTATATATTTCCAAATGACCATTCTATATTTATAACTAATTAGTATTCCCCTAATTTACAAAGGTCATTGTCTCCATGGCAATTAGTATAACTAGTTGGAATACGTAATGGTTGATTGTAGTTATGGATGATCGAGCATCCGGGCAATTGGGTATTTGTGATATTGGCTATATTATATAAAATATAATAGAGTATGCTTTCAGATTATGATTGAGTATGCTTGCCGTTGAGTAGGCCTGTATTGATTGATTGTATGGTTGATTACGGTTGTTTTTGATAATAGTTGATTGATTATGAATTATTTAAGTATAATTGTTGTTGATTGTTTCGGGGGTATATTCGGTTAATGTAATATGATTGATGGAGAATAGTTTATATTGGGTGCCTGATTGGACATATTGTAATGATTGAGTACGGTTGACTATGATTGAATGATTGACTTGAGCGTGGCTGATCACATCCTCGTAACACCGGCCATTTACTAACGTCCGTCCAAACACAATAATAAGCTATAAGCATATATTATAGTTCGAGGATGGCTTAATAATAATAATAATAATAATGCATATTTATAACGCGCCTATTCCATGTCATACACATGCTCATGGCGTTGCATTATTACCCCGGTCAATGGATCTGTGTGCACTTAATTCGTTCTCAACTCCCTGGGGAGTATACAACCCTGCATTGAGACTCTGGTGTAACTCGTTCGTTGAATAATCATGATTCATTATTATTATTATTATAATTATTATTATTATTGTTATAATTATTATTATTAGTAGTAGTATTATTACACCTGTACTACTATTGTTATTTTAATATTATTATTATTAATATTAAAGGCATAATATCACCGATATTTAGTGTTTTTTTGTGGACTAGTTTTTGGCTACAAATGCAAAATACATTCACTTGACATACATAAAATCATGCATGGTAGACACATATCCAGTTGATGCATCAAAGACAAGATAAATAGCGGAACGTTCCCTTTATTCGTATAGAATATTAATGTGTTGATAACTATTGAGTTAATAACAACTTTTAGGTGGATAAATCAAGTGTAATTAGTCTCAGATCGAAATTCGTTTGTCCATTATACTGGTCAATTATCTATGATATTATTATTATTACAGCATATACCGCAGTGCACGAGCGACAGTCGGCCGTGTAAGCTGATGGTACGGGAAATGAATTCTAATGGAACTATCAACCGAGAATACAGCAGCAGCAGCGTATGCACATGCGCAGATAGTACCCTGTGTCCCAACCAATGGGACACTGATCCGTCCCGCTCCATAACCAGAGCACTCCGATCTCAAGGTGAAATGTCATGCCACTCATTATATTATATCTACCTATAGTATAGGCCTACTAGCATACTAGCATTCTATATATAGCCAGCACTCATGCCAGATATCAACATCTATCCAGTCCTTGAATCCCTCCATTGGCTTCCCATCCCTCAAATAATTCAATTTAAATCCCTATGCGTGGCCTACCGATGTACTCAACAAACGGCTCCACAATATCTCTGTGACAGACTTACAAATCAGCAAGATTCCTTCGATCCAACTCAAAGAATCGGCTGCAGACAACCTGAATATGGTCGTATTTATGTTTGCTTCATTATACCAATGCAAGGGGACAACGCTGTCTGACATGTTCTTTGGGAACTGCTCTTTAGGGCATCCAGCAGTTGCATTCAGCAGGGACATGGTTAAAGCATTACGGACTGTTGTTTATCAACATTTTGCTCAGTATAGGCCTACACACAATTTGTCAGTTTCTCAATATGTGTTTCAGAGAATATACTGCGTCGTAATTCATGTTCTTTGGGAACTTAGATGTTAAGTTTGCATTAAACCTCTCCCCTCTGGATTAGGCACTGCTCTTTAGGGCATCCACAATGTGTCATTTTCTCAATCTGTCTTTCAGAGAAGATACTGCGTCTTCAGATGAAATTCTGTCGACCGGTCCAGCAGTATCGGCGTTGCCGGGCCAACGAAGTGGCTTTAATGTTGACCGGAAACTCCATCATGCCCAACAAAGTGGAAGCTGTCCACTGTAGATGCGCCGACGACCAACCAGCGTATCTACAGAGTGTGGTGTATGGGCGCAACCTCCGTAGAATGGAGTACTTCACCTGTTCTATGGTAAGTACGTCTTTACTTTAATGATTTACTGGACCGAGTTATTGAGGATGGTTTATGACACTCTCTGATGCGCAGAACATCACTTTGCGCTAAAAAAAATGTAAACCAAGATGGTAAATATATAGTTGCGGGGTTGTAATCGATGGTGTGTGATAATCGCTGACTGGCAGAACATCACATTGTTTAAGACATTTACGATGATGAGTAGGCCCTACACTGACGGAAAATGGTGCACATCTGCTGTATAATTAATAGTCGTAAATAGTAATTTTAAATAGCTTTATATAAGTATGAAACTTGCGTACATGGGTTATGCCATTACAACACGAAACTGACACATTTTCTAGTTGTTCTGTCCGTACTTTCTGTCCGACGCATGCGCAGTTACCAAGGATCAACACCGCACAGTGACTGCGCATGCGTCGGACAGAAAGTTCAGACAGAACAGTTAGAAAGGAGCAGTCCCCTGTCCAGAATGTGCGTCCAATACTGTCAATAGAACACCACCTAGGCTTTAGAAACTGTGAGAAGCGCCCATTCATTACACGTGCAGCACGGAGTGTTCGTGCGAAGCTTAAATATGCATGGAAATCCACGTGAAGATCAGACAATGCACGAGGTACCGAGAGTAGAATTGAGGCTCCCTGTGAGACACCGACAATTTCCCATTTTCTTTTTTGAAAACTATTGATTTCACTGTTTTGAGATTGCTATGAATACAGATTCATACTAAAAACACTGTCAATGCAATTTTGCTAAATACATTTTAATTCGCTGTATTTTAAGTGGGGGAATGCCCTCGTAACTCCATTCCTACAAATTAATGAAGACTTGGCCCCAGCGGGGCCTCGGCATTATTATATTTAAGGAATGGAGAGTTTCTTGGACATTCCCCTCCACATAAACCATTATGTATACGTTTGTTTTGTTAGGTGTTGATATTATTTGGAAAAATATTTAAAGATAATTACGTGCAAGTATGATATATAAGTTTTGAGATACAATAATGCCATTATCTTCTTTACAGGCTCAGCTCCAGGCATGATGGTGTCAACAACGATTGTTTAGAAGACGATAGCTATATCATGTCCAGCATATACTCTCTGGTGCACACTACAACACACAACAACGGGTTCCACTTCTCATCATGTTCAGCAAACTACTTCAGCACTCACTTCAACAGGGTCCTCGATAGCAGGTACATGGGGGTCATGCACATGGTTTCGGTGATAGAATGGTATTTACCCTACCAACCCAGAGTTCTAGATAAGCTGTAGATGTGTAACCTGAATTATATATGCTGGCATAGTACAAGGGCAAATTAAAGAAATAAAATAATAACAAGTTTAGAACTTTTTTATTTCTGCAAGATTATTGCAGTTTAAAAGGACTCATACAATTGGGAGATTTTGTTGGACCGCTATCTGTAATCATTACACTTAGCGGCGATGTCAGCGACCGCTAATAACTATCAACGCTATCTGTAATCATTACGCTATCTGTAATTATGGAACGGCACATTTGACCGCTATCTGTGATTATTACAAATAGCGTTAAGGTGAAGGTTTTTGCATTTTGAATTGAAAACCGTCCATCAAGTTTGCACTAAATGAATGTACAAATGGCAATTATTAATGTTATTATATACACTATTAAAGGGGCAAGATCATACTTGCATAGGGGAAAATGGTCACTATCGGGGTTATTACATATTCTGAAAGAACAAT
>JAVCKZ010064035.1:0-14920 GCA_034780755.1 Lepetodrilus elevatus
AGTATCTCCACCATGTTGGCATATTCTACTCAGAATGTTTAACGAAAATGAAAAATGTCAACCTGGCCTCCTGACTATTATCTCTCTTTACATCAGTTAGTTTCCCTTTTCATCAAATCCTGTATAGATTTTTCCATATTCATGTCATTACTATGACAATATTGGGCTTCAGGCATCAAAGCCATTATTATGTTTATACAACATACAATTTATAATACCATAGCTGTAGATATAATAATGTATATTGTAAATTGAATAGAAATAGTAATATGCTTCTGGCAAGATACAATATTGTTAATATTTTGTTCAGAGCTTATCACAGTTTTAAGCTGAGGTCAAAATACATTATAGGTGTTATGGTTTTATGTCCCTTTGGATAAAATGGCAAAGATACAAATTATTTAGGAAAATGTTAAAATTATAGATTGTTATTAAATGTATTTATTCTTTATTATTTTATTTATGGTACTAAATGATTAAAAAAAAAAAAATTTGGGTTTAGAGTTGCTTTCTAGAATCTTTCACTAATATCATGATTACTATATACAAGATTAAATAAAAGTGTTTCCTGTAGTATTGTGTCCAAATATGCTGACATGCTATGTCCATGCATTGAGTACTCTCATCATGAAACCAACCCAATTGGGCAAATGTCAAACCTTTGCACATTAAACTTGAATGAACTTGGCAAACTGAATCTTACAACACCTATAAACATTGTCAGTAACACAGTTTCAATGGTTTTCAAGAGCAGAGGCACATACACTCTGTTTTTCATGTACAGCCGACGTCAAAAGGCAAGTTCTTATTTGTACTAGTTGTCCAGGATATGTTATAACTTAACTCAAAGAGCAATAGAACTGTTTGTGAAATCTATTTGGACCAAAATGAATGCTGAGCTCTGTTTGAAAAAGAACGCGTCAACTTCCTGTCTTCCAGAGAGAGCAAACCTGATGTTAATGTCCGTGGTGCAACATATTTACATAACATGGTCCAAACTCCACAAGATCCTAAAAGAACTTCTAATGTTTCTATTTACAAGAGATATTATTAGCACGAAAAATAACCACAAAATGAACATTAGAAAAGACAGTTCATGATAGATGAGGTTTTAGATATTTGTTTTTAAAGGACGATATACGTTTGTTTAATTACACAAAAGCTGGTTCTGGGGGAAAATATTCACTACCTAGTTAGAATCTCTTTTTGAAACAAGAAAAAAAAAATTATTACCATCACAATTTTCTTTTTAGGCGTTCATAACCATCGAACACTGGCAAATATGATCTTTCCACTTCAAGGTAAAATTAACTCTAACCTTACATCATAGACTACATTATTAATTGCTAAGGTTGGTAATATGGTTACCTGAGTTACCCCATTTTCATACAGGTGAGTGAGTGAATATGGAGTTTAACGTCGCTGCGGGAATCTTTTATCCATTTGCGACGACCCTGAGATTCCTGTGTGATAAAAGCTATCAAACCAATACATATGCATATGCAAAGGTCTACCACAAATGAGTTGGGAGAGATTTGATTAGGCCAGAGACTGAGAGAGGAAATAAAAAGAATTCCCAAGCTTGACAAAGAGTGACAATGACGACATTTTTAGAAGTAAACTAATCCGATGACAATCAGCTGATCAATCCATATCTTGGCCGTCACTACAGCAATCAATGAACTGTGCCATTGATTCACCGACACACTATTCTCAACTCGGACAATGCAGCGACAATGTTTATCATTGGTATCCAATATCACATCAAAATCACTGCGAGGTACGATCTCGAAAGCTTTCTTCAAAGTCACTGACGCAATAAGTATACATAACATAATCTGAAAAAGATCTAGAAGTGCAAACATTAGTGTTTGGAAAAGATAAAAATGTTATTATTATTAGAAATTCTTGCAAATACATAAACCAAAAGAAATTAAACACTTTTTGTCTTGGTGCTTTATGTCGCAATGTTAATCTTTTCATAAAGACACCTAGATATAATTAATATTTCCTGTATCTCCACCTGAAATGTCATAAAAATAATAATTATTAATAATACATCAATAGAGAGAGAAAGAGAGCAAAAGTAAAGATTTTATAATAATACATTTGTATTTTTTTTTGTATTGGGGTTTATAGTCGTTTTCAAGATTCTATCACTTACAATAAACATGTAACATTAATAAGATGTGGCACAGACTAGAATCGGAGTAAGTTACAAAGTTCCACTCTCTCACCTATGCCGCTCCGGAAGGCTGACACAGAAATCGCACTCCCCGCACAGAATGTCGGCCTGCGATACCGCCTTTGTCACTGGACGAACCGCGACACTGGATCGTCTCTGTACGCTGCTGTTTCGGTTCAGCCGACTGAAGAGTCCGCGGAATTCCAGACTCCCCCAAGTCTTCCGCCGTTCCACCGATGCCGACGGTTTGTTTACCTGAGACTGATCGTCTTCCGAGTCGGAAACGCCGATGCTGTTCGGAAGCGGTGTCACTTTATGCAAGCGAGTTTGATCGTATTCTACCAAACCGACGTCGCTAATTTCCGATGACACGCTGTCACGGAAACCTGTGCTCATGCTTTCCGATGATACGGATGGGTGGAGAACTTTAGTTGGTTTGTTGTTGTTGTTGTTGTTGTTGAGAGTTACTTCCCCTTGTGGCAATCTTGGTTGAACATTGCCACTAAGAGTTGCTTCCCCTTGCACAGATGATTTTGGGGGGTTAGCAGATTGTTTGGATTCTTTCTGATTGTCGTGTTCCTGTATGGGATTAGTGTTGCCATGATCAATTCCAACTCTCCTCTCTGGTAAACTTTTACTATCATTTATCACAGGCGATACAATTGCACTCTTACTTTCCTCTGTAGATGGGAAAACATCATCTTCCACAACATTTTCAGTTGTCACGTTGTCTTTGGTGTCTGTGTTGGTTTGTTCTTTGACAACCCCGACATCTGGATATGTATGCTCGGACGATTCGGCACTTTGATTTCCATATTCGGTATGCTTCATGTCATATAAATCACCTAGTTTGTGATCGGATTCTATTCCGTCATCGATGTCATCATCGTCATCGTCACCATTGTCCGTTGGCACCAACATCAAGTATTGCTTATTCCCACGCGACAGATCCTCCACATCCTTATTCTCGTAGTGATTGTCATCCGCGGAAGAAACCACCATGTCATCGTTGGGAGGCGCCAAATGGTCATCATCAGCACTAGATCCATTCATCACCCCTACACTGCCTACATGGCCTCCTCCGTTCTTTAATGTGGATGATTCCATTGCGGATTCCGTGGGTGGAGGTGCGACAATGCTGGTGGGATTCTCACCATCTTTGCCGATGATTGGACGAGGCGAGGGATTTCTGGGAGGCATCACTTCTGATTGGTCGTTTGTCTCCGTCATTCAGCTGTAACGGCTAGCTGCAAAGTACAGCGCTATAACCTGCAAAGAAACTTTGGTTTATAACAAAACTGGTGACAGGTTGGTTGCTGGAATTCTGGGGTTTATCATCCGTGTTTTGGGGCTTAGAACTGCTTTCAAGATTATTTCACTCATATCACAGTCTTTCGGTTGACATTGATGAAACTTGCAACAACTCAGACTCATGCTTTAGGGTTGCAGTAAACCTGTGAGCACTGGCTGGTACTGACAGACCAAGGATAATAACCGCAGTGCCATGGCATAGTCAGCACATCCTATCATGATCGCGTCAGAAAGGTAACTTTTGCAAACATTGATGCCTCCGGGGCTACTGGGACAGGATTTGAACCTGGGACCTTTGGATCCGAAGTCCAAACCTTCTACCATTAACCTTCTACCATTAACCTTCTACCATTACACTACTACCCACCCCCAAGCAGGTTATTGGCATCTAGCATATGTAAATTATTACCCTCTGCAACTGGTGGGACTGACTGCACATTATGATAACTTCCTGAACAGACGTGCAGAGCAATAAAGATTGATGCTTGCACAACCTTCAAGACACTGACAAGACCAATTCTCTAGAATGATAAATTGCCCAGGTTATTTTTATTGTGGTATTTTATCAGTTTATAACACAGCGTGCCTTTAGCAGTACATACTCAGGAATAGTTTCTCAATCCTAGTCATATTTATTTATGTACTAAAGGAATGTAATGGCCATTAAACACAGCACTGACAATGGGAATTATGGTCATTAGTCGCTTAATGTACATCTGAAACTCATAATGGCTTTAAGGTATCTGGATTGGGTTACCTAGGGAAATATGGAAGATGTTGTTTCTTTAATTTCTTTTGACAACATATACGGTAGATCTATTTTTAAATCACTGATTTGAAATGAAAATGAAATGAAAAAAAAATAACATCCTCCAGTAATATATATTTTTTAAAAAAGAGCATATTTTAAAGCTAAATCAGTTTCCTAGACTAATCTTTACTAGTGAATTACTTAACCCTCTCCCTGCTGAAGGCGAGTTAACTTGCCCGATCACATGCAGAAATAGAACACTTTGATTTTATTTAATAGCAATATTTAAAAGCAATATTCTACACGTTATTTATAAACATTTGAAAACTTTTGGGAAAAAAACAACAAATTTTTCTATATGAATTATGATAATGTGAGTGAATATTGAGTTTAACGTCGCTGCGGGAATCTTTCACACATTTGCGACGATAATAACATAAAGATAATGATGTGGGTGAACTATCCCAGCAGAACAGTTTAGCAATAAATCCATCAATCAATTACCATAGTAATTACAATGTCTACTAAAGTTATGGTCATTTTGTACTCATGGAGCCAGTGATTTGTTGTTTTTATTTACTTTACAGCAGAAATCTTACAAGTGATTACTCATATGGTCAGATAGAACGCGATGACATACAGTGATGTTTTGGGGGTCAAGAACTTTCAAAGGAATTTGTTTCCTATGATGGTATACTTGATAAATATAACATCAAGTTTACTCATATGGTCAGATAGAACGCGATGACATACAGTGATGTTTTGGGGGTCAAGAACTTTCAAAGGAATTTTGTCTCCTATGACATTGATAGTATACTTGATAAATAGAACATCAAGTTTTCCCTGACATTAAAGGAGAACTATTATATGTCTTCCTATTCAAACTGCTTCAAGCCATACTACTGTCACCGGCAAATCACAACACATATCATTGTACAATTGGCAACATACCAAGATGTCAACAGTGCAAAATGTGTCTCTTTGCATACATAGGTCTCTCCAGGCTGATACAGGTATTACAATTTACATACGAACTGAATTTTCTTAGGAGGTGGTAGAAAATATTAATTGCATAGAAAGATTAATAAGATAGTGCCAGCATTTTTAGGAGGTTTGTATGATATATATTGATCAAAATGAGAAAACGTTGCTGAGTGCACCTTTACGAACTACGGTACTGGCCATATAAAGTTTTAGCATTACTGCCGAGATTACAAATATTCCTTTCAACGTAGGATCCATAGGCCACACATTGTTGAGCTGTCTGCAGAAAACAATACACCCAACCTTCTACTTACAACAAACACTACTCGACCTTCGACCCCTGCCCTCATTTCTCCTGTCTTGAATGCCAAGAGGGGGTGTATAAATAGAAATAGCAACGGAATCGTCTGGGGGTGTGAAAGGTAAATATGAACAGGTATTTTTTTTAATAAATTAAACTTTCTTACAGGAAAAGTGAGACACATTAACTGCTTGTTGGATTAGGCACAGACATTGCACTTTAGGACATCTCCAGTTAATGGAGAGAGTTAAATACTCAGAAATATTTGTTACTTTTGGAGGCAAACATAATGTGCACATGCTTTAAAGTATTAATATTAATTATTTGTAGAAATTACATTGAAAATAAGTTTATTATTAAAAAAAAATATTGTCATGGTTTTCTTCAATAATAAATTACGCGTTAGTTTATCATAATTAATATTAATATTTTCCATCACACCAGTTGCAGAATATAGCTATTTAGTAGTGTCAGTCAACAAGATCATGTATTATCAGATTATGAACCATTGATTTTAATAATATTAACCCAAATATTCAATCTTAGTTAATAATAATAATTGATTAGAACTGAAGCATCGCTAGGCCACTAGAAATCATAATTTCAAATAAATGCTTAATTTTGTTCTGCCCATTCATACATTTTCTATGATAAAACATGCCATAAATATTAATGGATCATACTAACTTTTAGAAATCGTGATAAACTCGTAGAAAATCCTCGAAAGACGTCACAAATTCTCCATCATCAAAACACCAGACATCGCTGACTGGCTTTGGACGCGAGTGTTGATCATGGTAGCAGCATCGTGCGACTTCCTGGACAGCCTTGGACAGCCGTGGACAGGCACGGACACAAGCAAGTCCCCTAACAAGAAGAATACACACACAAACGCGCAGTAGTACGGCCCTAGCAGATCTCACTGGCTTCTCAGCTGTGGTTGGTTATCTCGGTATTTCCTGACTCGCGTTCAGCCGACTGGAAGCGGAAGACCGCAGGTTCACGCCGAGATGTTAACGCGTTTGGACGGCAAACTTGCACTTTTGTGAATGGACTCGTGGGATGAAGCTGTTGAGGAAAGGTGCGATGTCAAATAAAATAAAAAATCGTCCGCATCCAGGAACAACTTGTAATCTCCGCTATGCACTGACGTGTGCAGTAGTCAGTTTGATTTGGCCGTCAACAAGCTAGCCGGTCAGTCCACGCTGCAGGTAGATGTAGAAAGCCAGATGTAGGCAGGGGACAAGGAGCAGTGGTCAAGGGGTACTGTATTGGTCAAGGAGCAGTGGTCACTCTCTCGGACCAGTTGGGAGGTTTGGAAATATACCATGTGTGCCACAGAACTCCAGCTGTGGTCCAGTCCTCACTGCAGTATCAGAGGTCCAGTGATTGTAGTATCAGTGGTCTGGAGGTCCAGTGTTCACTGAAGTATCAGAAGTCCAGTCCTCAATGTAGTATCGGAGGTCCAAATAACTATAAAGTACTCCCACTTCTTTCTTGTACATCAGCAACTTTTTTTCCTTCAAAATTTTGATTCTTCCAACTTATTTTCATGCATCTAGATCACTGTTTTTTCACTTAAATTTCGATAAATACTTCCTTGTGGTCTGAAGTTCAAGGATGTTTTGGTTTCACTGCATGCTACGCTGCATAACACACAATTGTCAGTGTCCAGTCAAGCCTGAAGTGCCTGGTCAGTAGTGGTCAATAGTGGTCAGCTGGTACAGAACTGGGTCCAGATGAGCCCGAGGGGGGTAACCTGACACCTGGTGTATCTCTGGGGTGTGGGTCAACCAACTCCTGACCCTGCTCTCACAGGGATAGGACAGGGCAATTAGCTTAGTCCACAGTTATGTGATACCCCTGTTGGATATATTACACACTGGCACTGGAATAGAAACACTGACACTTGATATGGTGTCAGGTTTCAAACAAATATACTTTTATTCTGTTTATTCCGTTAAAATATATGTGTCACTATGATATAACTCCAGTATAACTTGTTGCTCATAATATCCACGCAATTGTAATCCTGTATTCCCAAGTTGTAAGCAAGATATATATGCAGGATATAAATGACTCAGCTACCAAGGACTGTATTAAAAATTGTCAGGTTATCCATTCAGAACGACGGGGTGTATGATAGTGTTCAATTACCTCACAAAACGAGGAGCACCCATGCAGAACCGAGTCACATATACGCGAGGTATGCACAAGCTTACGAGCCGGCCTGTTATGTCTCTGGGGTATCACAGTCACTGATAACACGGAGAAGTCGACTTGAACGAGTTCACAGCCGCTGTCATATTACAACACAAAGTTCCTATGGCTACCAGTGGACATTGAGTCCCCGTCAGATTTCCTTGTTTACACTGGGTCGCTGTCGGTAAAGTTCTCAAAGTTCTCTGTCCTCGGACCGCTAGTACTGCTGGGACAACTCCCTTCCCGAGTGGCGACGTCTCGGTCCGTGGTGTCAAGTCAGAATTACACGGATATCTGTCTCCCAATCAAGCCTGGTACACACACCTCCGACTCCAGTAAACTCCCGAGTCCTCCTGTCCCCCTGTCGTCAACTTGAGGAGAGGTTCTGGCTACATCCATCCATCGACCAACACCCCCTCAGTCAAACTTTACTTGTGGTCAGTTCCCTCCTGACACGGCTCAAATCACTGAAGCGTGTCTAGAAGTACAGGAGACTTCCTCCGTCTGGCAGGAGAGATAACGAGATCTTGACCACGCAAGACATTCCAGACATGGCTATGTCCCAGTCCTTCTCAACCTGTTTGCTCCCAATGTAAACTTTCCCCAGCTCAAAATGGCCTCCCTCGACATGGACCAGAAAGGAAACTGGGGCAGTCTATTTTTAACCCGAGGGGGAAGGAGCTTATCACGACTTAAGTTATATGAAGAGATTGTTTTTCTTTTCTGGTTAACAATCGTAACAATAGTGGAGTAGATAATGGCATCCAGGCTTAATGCACGTGTGAGTAAACAGCAACTGTAAACAATGGAGGTGTATTGATCGCTGAACATGCTGGTGCTTTATAGTAGCTTTTCTAATCGTTTGAATGAATCTATACACAATTCATATCAAGATAAGCTTGACTTCCTCCACAGTTGTTGTATCACACAAGTGCATACCAAAACAAACATTGTACAAACAAAACAAACATCATACAAACAAAACAAACATTATACAAACTCATTATTTCACACACAATCCAGATATATTTTATTTTAATATTTTATTTCTTAATTTACATTTTACACATTCAACGTCATTGAACTTAGCTGAAAAAATATATAATATTTTTATCAAAACATAAAAAAAAACAGTGACAGAGTGCTTATAGTTTTCAAAAACACACCAGCATTCTCTTTATGATGGGAGAAAAACCTATCACAACCACCTGTTGCAGTAAAACATATGATCAACAGGTAGTGCAGACAATATTATTGGTGAAAACCTTTTTCACCCAAAGCATAAACATGAATAATATAAACACTGTAAAATCCTGGCCACAGAACTTCCATAAGAAGTGACATAAATGGATCTGTCGTCTATACACAATAAAACATTTGTGGAGATCTTGCTGAAATAGATGATACCTGGAACATTTAATTAATTCAGTCTGCTGTTGTCTGTAGCGTCAATACAATATAGAGACTTACGGCTGAACCTCAAAACCGTAATAACCGTAATCTCATCAACATTGCACTAAACCTGAAAGAGTTAAAATTAATATAATCAAAATAATCCATTAGGCTTTAATAAATAGCATCCAAATTCTGCAAGGAAACCTAAAACTGACATTAGAGCACACATTGGTCGAGGTCTCTGCTCCTTTCCGTGTTTTCCCAATTCTATGTTGCAGAATCTGTCATAAAATCACCCAGAAAATTCAGAGTTGCCTACCTTGTCTGTATTTTCAATGTCACGTCAGACGAAACAAGATATCTCAGTCATCGATTCGTCTTCTCTAAATAACACACAATCCCCTACTACTAATAGTCATAATATATCACAAAAGCAACAAAACGAAAATAATCGACGTACCTGTTAAGATCCTTCTGAGTCTTGAACGCCATGACGATCTCGTCGTCTTCGTTGACCATTTCATCATGGCCGCCGTACGACTCCTTAGCGACGGAGTGCGTGGTGATGCTGCGGTCGGCCAGCTCCGCCCGTAGGTGGAGACACTCGTCCCTCCGTCGGTCCAGCTCGTCGCGCATCGCTTCCAGTTCACCTAGGTCACAAAACACGTATCTGTAACATCCTGCACATTCGCTACATCCAGCAACCAATGAAAGTCACCACTTCCCAGGCTCCTAAACACAAGATCTATCTCTCTCTCGGGAAGTCAACAAGAGCCGCTTAGCATGCTATACTTAAAATACATTGAGAACAGGTCTCGAGATTACGAAACTTTTTTACTTTCATGCTCAAGCTCAAAATGTACATGACATTTTATTAATAAAACTTTGAGTTGAGAATGAAATCATACTCAGAAAAGTTTCATAATCTCGGGGCCAGTATAAATAGCAATACACCAGTCCCCAAGATTATGGAACAGTTCGAGTACAATTTAGTGCTCAAGCTCAAATTTAATCTGAACAAAACTTTAAATGAAATTGAAATTGTACTCAAAAGTTTCATAATCTTGCGGTCTGGCTCAATAACATTTCAATGATTAGGGGAAATCTATTAGGAAGTTCTGGTATTGAGCACAATATAGCTGTACGCCTTGTTCAACATTATTTCAATGATCTTCATCAGGAATCATTTATTATTTCTATTAAAAACACTTTATGGCCACACCAAAAATAATTATAACTTCACACTAGGTATGCAGACATTTCATACTAATATTCTACCAATATAAAAAAAGAAATAGGGATTAAAACTCGGAATTTAATGTTTGTAGTCCGACGGACAACTAACTGTGCTATGGGACTTCCTGATAGAATGATAGAATGATAAACAAATTACACAAATTACAACGCAGATCACAAACCAAATCTCTAATAATACTACACTTGACGACAATGAAATAATCTGCATAGTTATATTTTTTTATATTTATGTTACAATGAAGTAAGAAATATTCCACAAGGTATTAGTATAAGGTAGTGTTGTAGTTTTAACTCTTTTAGTATTCATAAATAGTTCTTTCGTTCAGCAGGTTAACTTTTATTCTAATATTTAAAACATTTCAATCCATATACTGCATTATGGTAAATAAAGACAAAATGTATCCACAACTGTAAAGTTAATGTATGTGTCAAGAAATTAATTTTACAAATATAAAATACCAATATACACAAATAAACAGATTTCTATCAGACAAATATACTGACCAATGCTAACCATGTCATAGTTACTCATTAACATAATTTAATATTCAATAAACTAGAAATATCACAATTGTGGATGTGCATAGATTACAGTATAGAAAATAGACTTGAAACAATAGATGACTATTGTAACCTCACAAAGAATTAAAAATCAATTATTATTATTATGCAAATACAACAGTATTTTTGTGGTGCGCATGCATAGGTGCATTTATTTGGAAAATGTGTTAAACATGCACATTCTTAAAGATGAACGACAAATAAATTTGGGAATGGAAGTTAATTCAGGCAGACATGTTAGTTTATAGTTAAGAAACAAGTTGCAAAATAGAAACAATTTTAGTTTCAACAATTCTAACCAAAAATAAAGTTTAAAAACAAAAGAATTGTTTCAAAAATAAAAATAAAATAAAACAAAAAAAGTGCCAGACAATTATAATTTGCTAAGCTTGACTAGTGTAAAGTTTAGCTACACCAGGCCTGAGATTTTTACTTTAGAAATAATTAGCATAGATATAGATCTACATGTGTTGTAGTAACCTGAGTTGACTGGTCATGTAGTGCTAACAGAATGTAATTAAGGATGTCAAATTGTTGCAACATGATACATCAAAGCGAATTCATGGTCTCTATATTGGAGATACGTTCTCAGAAAAACTGTACACATATGTATATTTTGTTCATTAAAATTAAAAACATAAAGTTCTCATATTTTTATATTAAACGAAATATAAATGTCGGTCACGCCACCATTAATATTTTTTGTTTTCAAATTTAAAATTACATCAACCAAAGAGTTGCATCATTAGCAGTAACTTTTAAAGTTATTCGCCCGAATAGTGATAACAAATGTGGTGACTTCTACTAATCCTTAGGATACCTTTAGCATTGGGAGAAATGGCCCGGGCTAGCGGGCTAGTGTTAATTTCGATCCCTGCATTAGAAAGCAGTATCATTGTGTTTGAACAGGAAACAATCAAGTTTGTAAGTTTGGTTTAATAAGGTATTTGAATGTTATTTATTAAGTTTCAAATTGAAATAAGTGCACTGAACATGTGTGTTTAACTTAGCTCATCTCACCTAGAAAACGTTTGGCATTTTTCAACACTGACATAAGGCACTCCTTTGCTGACGACACACAAATGGACAAGAAACAGTTTGGTTTTTGTGTAGCTTATTCACCACACGCAATCGAATCCTAAGTGACATTTTATAAAAGACCTGTGGATAATTTTCTGGTGTAGGAAATATTTCCAACAGTGCACACTGTAGGTTATAAACACCAATATGGCACATGGGTAATTTTTCTGGCGCAAGAAATATTTCCAACAGTGCAAATTCAAGGTATGGGTGTGTGTGTAAGTGAGTGCTTCTGGTCTGGTTGATTACACAGAGGTAAACTTGTGTTAGTATGTCAGCAGGGGAACGTTAGTTAGATGAAGCAATTAGCTGGGGAAACTGGGGAGAACGATATTGTGAGATTGGAGATCTGGAGATTGGAGATTGTGAGATTGGTTTTTGAATCTGCCAACACTTGAAGGTCATTTAGCTTTTCCTCTTTATAAATATAATCTGAAGAAGCAAGGATTTCACTTGCAAAACTTTGTCATATGGTTGAAGCAATATATTTATCATTTAAAAAATAATTTAGAAATACTAAAAGAAAAAGGAGATTGGTTTAATTTAAGAAATTAGCGTTTGTCAATTCTGACATACTACAGGATTATTCAAATTTTCTAGGTCATCGATGACATCAAATTAATATCTGCATATATTTTTATTTATTATGGAACAATACAATATGAGGGTTGTTTTCCCCATCACGGACACCTTCAAATGTTGACACATTTCTGTCAATAAAATAACTCAATACGGAGGTAGAGGGCATAAACCAGGAGAATATGTAACGTTGGATGTTAAACCGTGATTCCCTCTTCTTACCAACTGTAGCCTTATACCATTTGGACTTCCACCGATCTGATAGTTGTCTAAATACTGACATGGAAAGTTGGAAACAGGCGAGATTATTGCAGTCTGTGTGTGTGTAGGACAGGAAGATTATGGTAATTTGTGTGTGGGCAAGACAGGAAGATTATGGTGATCTGTGTTTGGAAGATTAATACAATTTGTGTGTGGAAAGGACAGCACAATTATTGCAATTTGTGTATGGGTGGGACAGGGTTTGATGATTTGATGGGAAGGTTTGATGGGAAGGTTTGATGGGCAGGACATGAAGTTTAATACAATCTGTGTGTGGGAAGGTTAGCAAGTTTGTTACAATCTGTGTTTGGGAGGTTGCAAGATTGTTACAATCTGTGTTTGGGAAGGTTGCAAGATTATCACAATGTGTGTGTGGGCAGGCCATGAAGATTATTACAATATGTGTGTGGGAGGGCATGAAGATTATTACAATATGTGTGTGGGCAGGACATGAAGATTATTACAATATGTGTGTGTGTGAAGGACATGAATAGTATTGCATCCTACTCACATCAGCAGGACATAACTTATTGCAATCTGTGTGTGGGCAGGACATGAAGATTATTACAATATGTTTGTGGGCAGGACATGAAGATTATTACAATATGTTTGTGGGCGGGACATGAAGATTATTACAATCTGTGTTTGGGAGGTTGCAAGATTATTACAATCTGTGTTTGGGAGGTTGCAAGATTATTACAATCTGTGTGTGGGCAGGACATGAAGATTATTATAATATGTGTATGGGCAGGACAGCAAGATGATTGCAATCTGCATATGAAGCAGGACGGGGAGTACTGCAGTCTGTGTGAGGGGGGCATGACAGGGAGATGCTATATTCCCTTACTCTTTTTCCCACGTTGTGAATGTCGTCGTAACAAGGAGCTTCCTACAGATCAGATTAAAGCAGACAGCACGAGGATGAGAAGACAGGCCCAAAAGAGGAGTTGTGACAGAAAGACAAGACACCACACCCCGATGCAACATGCAATTGAGAGAGATGAAAGAAAAGTAATGCATGTGAACAGGAGCGATCTGTTGAACACGTCCAGGCACACCGTCTAGCCACAGTCAGCTGACAGCGACAATTAGTATTTGTTCTGACGACAACCAATATATTGGTTCTGACAATGAGCAGGATATTGGTTGTTCAGAAAAGAAATCCACTAGGATAATACCTGACTAATGAAAGGGGAAATATTGTATTGTCTGAGGAAATTATTTCTCCAACTTTCAGCACGACTCTAAAAGAACTTCATGCACTGCTTAACTCTCTCCCTGCTGGATTAGGCAGACACAGCTCATTAGGGCATATCCAGTTGCCTCCAGCATGAAGAGGGTTAATGAATACTAAGAGATTGACAGGACACCAGTGTTCAATCTAGTGCAGTACGGTACTTGATAAATATTTAAAAAACCGCATTGAATATTATATTGCTGTCCAATTCATCATTAGGCAGTCATGTGGGATAGAAAAGTACATCCTTGATGGTGGAAATGTCAACCACCTTGACTGTACTTTTTCTATCCCACATTGACCGGCAATGATGATAGACTACTAGTATTGCTACTCAAGCATTATGTATGTTACAAAGCGAAATTCTCTTATTCTGGTTTTTTTTCTCCATCCACACCCCTTTCCACCCCCTTTCTAATCTACCTACACATTCCAATGGTAGCCCACCCTGTAACCCAACTCTTAACACCCAACAGCTCAACAACTACTTCTTCAACCAGGCATATTCTTCAGTGAATGAGTATGTGAATATGAAGTTTAACGTCGCTGCAGGAATCTTTCACCCATTTGCGACGACATATTCTTCAGCTAATTAGACATCATTTCTTCTCAGGATGTTCAGCAACATTGAGTAGCAAGTCCAGTTACTAGGCACTATATAAATTATTACTTCTTCTTATTATTATTATTAACCCATGATTCTAATGAGTGAGTTAATACGGAGTTTAACGTCGCTGCAGAAATCTTTCACCCATTTGTGACAACCCCATGATTCCAACCATGTGATCCCACCCCATTACCCCCCCCCCCCCACAA
>JAVCKZ010064046.1:0-14919 GCA_034780755.1 Lepetodrilus elevatus
AGGGGCTAAGTCAGTTTTTGCTATATATTTGGTCATCAAAAACTGACTTAGCCCCTTTATGAATACCGGCCCTGGGGTACGCCACACGCTGTTTCTGTGGGACTTGATCTCACACCATCGATATATTCAAATGGACAACGTCCAGTTAGATATGATGTAAACCAGTCAAGGCATACGCTAGACAGTCCGATATTTATTCAGATTAATCTTTGGTCATCATCCACTGGATGACAGACTAGTATATATATATATCATGCTGCGTTGCTCTATTCACAGTCCCTGAAGAAGGTTACCCACTCTTTTTCGGATAGGCTCTCACGATGTTCACGTTTGACAATGGCCCAAGTGATGTTGCATAGGTTGCAGCTCTTTTGCTTATAGCTATATTCTGCCTGAATGCATATTATGTGAGTTTCCGAGATGCAGTGTTCCCAGCACTTGCTGGCCGTCCAGGCTAGCTTCTCAACTACGTTGCACCCGTAAACTCCCACGCTTTCGAATACCTTGTAGCTCCAGTTGCTGCCGTACCGCACACATTCTGAAACATATAGTGCTCATATATACGTTAAAGGCTTTGGCTTTGTTGATATCATGGAATCATCTAATTTTCACGTATTATATAGCCCTTTACTACTATTTCATGGTGGAACACGTATAGTTTACCCGAAAGTAGCCTACGCATTTGATTTGTCTGCATAAGTATATGTATTGGGCAACACCCTACATTTTCCCTCTCTCTCACCCCCTGAGACACGATAGATCTCTCTCTCTCTCTCTCTCTCTCTCTCTCTCTCACACACACACACACCTCGCTATCCCCTCCCTATCTCGTTCTCCTCTCTCACTCCCACTTCCTCTTTCTATCTCTCTCTCGCTCGCTCTCTCTCTACTCACTATATCTCTCGTTCTCCACTCACTATACCTCTCCCTCTCCGCCCCTCTCTCTCTCTCCCTCTCCCTCTCTCTCTCTCTCTCTACCTCTCTCTCTCTCTCTCTCCATAATACTTATCGTACCCTTACAGCAGGCGTTCTCACTGGGGCTGTATGATAATCCTAATCCGCACGAACCTTCCCTCCGCACGCACCCTTTCCTGAGTGGTACTAGTCTTTCTTTAGGAAAAGACAAGATGTTACTAGTAACAAACGATCCAATATATTGCACAATAATACATATAACTAAAACAACAATAACAGAACATTTTAGCAACAATTCTAATTTGACTGCAAAGAAATACATTTGCAATAACAAAATGCAATTCAATTAACATACTATCACAGGTGGTTGACCTATATATAGTTGTCTAGCACGGTTTTACCTGAAAATAAATACCTTTGTTTTGATTATATACAACCAGTTACTTATTCCCCATGTCTCACTAGTTATAACTATTTTAATATGTGTGCCAGTGGTAGTGAAAGGTTACTTTGACCGTGTTCAATGCTTAGAGTTATCTCGCTCAGTCAGGAAACAAGAGGAAATGTGAAATGTTACAGTATTTTATTCGTGTTATTCAAAATGTGCAAACGGTAAAAATATATTTGGAGGCACAAAAGTGATTATATACTAGTATATGTTAAGAGCATGTAGGACTTTTTATCATTATTCAGGATAGATTCTAGCAATTTCATTGGTCAGTTGCCGTCTTGTATCAGCCCGTACACCCCGGTTCATTATTTACAGTCTCGGGGTGTACAGGAACTTTCAGCTCGTAAAATCCCGTACACACAGATAAACACACATGTAACTAATAGTCCGAAAACCAAAAACGTAATAGTTTGCTTGAGGACCTTGAAACAATATCTAATGACGATCATATGTCTTACCGAGGAGTTTCTTTCAGGTAAGAACAACAATTTGAAGTTTCATTTTGTATATTTTACGAAATATGCGATCTACGCTTATCAGTCCGAAAAGATAAAGTTGTAAAATGTGGCCTAATTGTTTTTCTTTCTCCAGAATATCGCGCTCCAGTCAAAGATTAACCTATTCACCCAGGAAAGAAAAAGCCTTGAAGATTTACACAGGGGAAGACAACCACCCATCCAACAGCAGCAGCAAGTCCTCGCCAGATAATGAATGATTACCTCCCTTTGTACATGAATGAATGTTTGCTGAACATTGCTGCATCTTGCAACTAATTTCTCATGGAAATAGGGTAAAACCTGTGCCAATATCGACATTAACGAAGTTAATCATTGATGAAAACTTTCAAATTTCTATTCTAGGCTTTCATAAATTTCTAAATATCAAGTAGGCATAGTTTCTAATGTTGATGACTAAATCGTCTATTATTATCCATTATCATTCAATACAATTGATATGATATACATGTGAAATTGCATCCTTTTTCTAAAAGGTGTACAAAAATAGGAACCTTTTCCGTGTTAAAATATGCTTTTCTTATTAAGCCTTCAGTTCTTATGAATCAAAGGCTATGCCTTTGTCAAATCGAAACCTGAACGAAAGCTAAGTATGTGATATAACTGCATGAGTCATTTGTGTCATAAATATGTGTTGTGTGTCAAGTGTTGCGTTTTCACCACAAGTTAGAGAGTGAAGAAAAACTACTGTGTGAACTGTGCATTGGTATACATATAAATATTACAGATGTGTATTGATATACATATAAATATTAAATACAGTGCTCCCTCGATATAACGTTGAAGTTGGGTTCATGACATGCCACCCGCGTTATAATACCCGCATTATATACACAAATATAATTGGAGGGAAAAAAAGCATTTTTTAATTAATATTATTTTTTTTAAAATGGGGTCCACGTTGGACCCCGCGTTGTATCCGAATCCGCGGTGCATCGAAAGGCGTTATATCGAGGAGCACTGTATATCCATGTAAATACATCACATTGGCAATAACTTCCTAGGCAATGATGTGTGTTGTGTTGTTGTCAGTGTTGTCCGTTTCTGGCGATCAGTATTGATGCTGTGAAGAATCTGATTTGGGATTTCTAGGAATTGAAAAATTGTGCAACTTGTGGAAGCTGTTGAGATTTTGACTTGAACATTATAAATAGTGAAACAGCTGTTGAGATTTCAAATTCTAAATTGCAAGAAACCAAGAAAGCTGAAACCGAGAAACAATTTAAAAATTGAGAAAGCTGCTGAGAAAGTGACTTCAAAATTCTGGAAATTGATCAAGTTGTTGAGATTTTGACCTGTAAATTATTGAAGTTAAAAAAGCTTTTTAAAAATTTGATTTCTAAATTGTAGGAATGGAGAAAGCTGTTGAAAATTTGACTTGGACATTTTTAGAAATCCAGAAATTGCTATGCCTTCATTTTCGCTAATACCATGCTTATTGATAGATAGTCTGCCTAAATATAATACAGCTGGTTCATCTTTTTCATCTGGTTTATTGTATCAAGTGGTCACATATGTGTGAAATATTTCCACTGCGACGTAAAGCATGTAATTAATTCATTTTATCAAGTGAGATTCTATGATGACGTACCATTATTAAGCTGTTTCATCATATTACTCTAAGCTGACTATGCAAATGAGTTGGTGCATCAGACATTTATGAAATTGCATAAAAAATTTGCTAATGTGAAGCTTTATCCACTATTTTATTATTATGACAGTTGTTTATAGACAATAAGGACAGACCAAATACATTTCTTGTTTTATGGAATTTAATTTTCAAGATGTCTAAATGCAGGAGGGAAACAAATAAAAAAATAAAAAAGAATTTGATAAACTAAAACATTAATTAACTTTCACATTCACATACTCTAATATACGGGAGACATGTTCAGATAGTCATTTAGTTGGCTGGTCATGAATCCCGGAAGTTTTCAAATAAATATTGTTTAAAAAAAAATATACTCTAATAAGATGTGGACACCAACGGTTTATTGGTTGGATGTATCCCACACAAAATGTATACCTCTACTCCAGAAACTGCTGATGCTTCTCAGGCGTTCATGTTCCAAGGATAAGTAGATTATTTCCAGCAGTTAGTTTACTCCCGAGTCGTCACATATGGGTGAAGGATCCCTGTCGTGACGTGAAACAACCACTCACTCAAACCGCAACCACTCACTCAAGGTGTACCTTGATGAGCTTCGTCGCAAATGGGTGAAAGATTCCCGCAGCGACGTTAAACTCCATACTTACTACCCTTGATGAACTTTCGGTGATACAGGTAATATTTTGTTGTATACATGGAGACAGTATCGAATTCAAAGGGAGATAACTACTTTCTACCATCATTCTACCATCGTCGACCATTGCCTTTTCTCTTTACAAAAGTCCCTGATGCAACCTTTCGTCAAGATCTCATTTTCATCTGTTATTACATAACCTACTCTACTAGCCGTCTATATTTGTGAAAGTGCTGACGTCGTCTGTGTTGTGTATGTATTTATCTGTCGTTTCATATTCACTGTGATGCAATGCCATCTGAAAACATTTTCGATAGATTAAGTTTAAATGTTATAGATTTATATGTTTGTTTATCATTTGTGAACATCAAATGTATATGGTATCATTGAAACTGGTGCATGAAATCCCTAATCTGTTGTTTCACTCAGAACCATCGAAATATCCCAAAGATTCCCAAATGTATTCCATGAAAGAACAAGTCCACTTATAGAAGTACCATCACAAAATAACTATTTTAAAGTATTGTGCCAAAACACCTAAAATATTTTTACTGGAAGTTATCAACTTTTATCATCACCATTACACTATGATATGCATCAGCTAGTCATGATAGGATGGTTCACTTATCATATTTAACCAATATTGCAGGAAAAAACAGAAGGAAATTTATTTATTATATTTGTTAAATAAAGACCTTTTATTGTTTGAAGCCATTGTGAATTATTGAATGCACAACAAACAAAAATGAAACTTCTTTTATTAACCAGTTTAATTTTCTTACATATTTTTCACGGATTTATCATTCATGTTTCTTGGGATATTTCAATGGGCCTGTTTTGTATGTATGTTTACTTCTAATAGACATTACAACTTGTCTAGAATTATTACTATGTGCTAAACTTACCATTGCGTTACTTTACTTGTTTAGAAACTGTTTATCGGTTTATTATTTTCTTTCTACATTTTTACGTTGATTAATGTCTCTCAAAGCATTTTATCTTGGTTCGAGGGGATCAACATGCTTTGTGATACATCCGACTGTTCAGTTCGTTTTCATGTTGATATATATAAAGTATACCATACGCCCTAACATTGATTATATAAATACATATTATAGGTCATCGAAATACGGTCGATCTGTATTTCAAGCTGAAGTGACCTTGGAGTCGCTGGAATGTTTACATATTCCCAACTGTTTGCAAGATGATATGAGCACAGTAAACCCTGCTTTAACTCTCTCCATGCTGGAGGCAACTGGAGATACCCCATAGAGCAGTTCCTGTCGCCAATCCAGAAGGCAGAGGGTTAAAGATATATTACAATTCCATTCTAAACCAAGTGATTGTTAAATTATTTGATTGTGATTCATCGACTTGATTTGTAAATATTTGGTTTGTCAGCAATGTAATTGTGTGTACATATGTAAAAGAAAATAATAGTTAATGCAATAATATTATTATCAGTCTTGAAAACTTTGTTTAGTCAAAGATATAAAAAGTGCTTCATATCAAAATATGTGCTTGTATATTTACAATATTGAAGTTGACGCCAAGCTTGGAATTGGTCATAAATATGTTGTTATGACGACAATGTTTTTGCAGGATCTTTATTTATCAATATCTGATGAATGACGGTACTATAACTTAGCATGAAATATCCACATTTCTGAGCGTGTGATTGATCAAACAATTCTGGTTGTTATGGAAACGACGTCACGTGTCTCCAAAGGATTCTAGTCGTGCCACTATATTCGTCCTGTTAACACGTTTTCTTGGAGAGTCCATCTTTTCATACATTTCAAACGACTAGTTCTTACGTAGCATACTGGCTACATTCAATGATAACCAAATTGTATGTTTTTCTGAAGGATAGTTAATATGTGTACATACACATTTATATTTATTTGGTTTGTATGCCGGAATATTCACCAAACAGAAGTAATATCGTGTCACGTGTCACCAAATGTTTTTCTCCCCAGTAATCCTGTCATTGTAATAATCTTTTAACCCTCACCCTGCTGGATTAGGCACAGTCACTGCTGTTTAAGGCATCTCTGGTTGCCTTCAGCATGTAGATAGTTAACTCCATACTGAAGGCAACCAGAGATGCTCTATACAGTCTGTGCCTAATTCAGCAGGGAGAGGGTTAATCAACCTGTTTTCTGTGGTATTCATAGCAGTATTTGTTATTCCTTTTTGAAAAAAGGCATTTAGCAGAAACTATCATTTATATGACAAATAAGCCGAGACGTTCTATATTCTAAAATAGACTGATGTTTGTGAGTTTATTAAAGTTTTCAGATTAACTGCTCTTTCACGGAATGTATTATTTTATTTCAGTTGGTGACAATTCTGTCAGAACACAATTTGAACAAAGTGTACCTGAAAGCAGGTTATTAACCCTCTCTCTGCTGGAGTAGACACATGTACAGCTCTTTAGGGTATCTCTGGTTGCCTCCAGCATGGAGAGGGTTAAAGCAGTTTTATTTGGTAGTCGTAAAAATGTTTAAATGACAATCCACAGTAGCCAAATGAATGTCATTTCATTGTTCAATAGTTTCATGGAATCCTTTCTGAACACTGAGCAAATCCTTGTTACAATTTATTTAAATAAATAAGAGAAAAATTGAGATGCTTTATTACCCTCTGTATTATAGGAGCTGTAAAGAATCGCGATTCCCGCTTTTATCAAGATAACGTGGAATCAGTTTATTTAGGATGCCCCTGTGCTTATGAAACCTACAATGCGGGACATTTGGTTGTATAAATTTCATATTACATGTATATAGCCATGGACGGTCCTTGCCATAGAACTTGTCTTGTTTTTAACAAGCAAATAAAATAATGTTAATGTGAGCTGTACATTATAGTTAAATATTTCATGTTGTGAAGACTGCAGTCTTTTTGGGGTTTGTATTGGTATTTAGAGGCGCTTTCATGATTCTTACTATCATATTATAGCTTGTCAGTAGAGCGTTGGACTTGGGCATCCAGCAACTCAGATTTGAATTCTGAGGTTTGGCAGTGATCCTGTTTCCAAGGTATCCCAAAACATTGTCTAGAGAAAATATTCCACATTCACAAGCTGCTCGCTTTTAGTTATTCCTCCCACACAACTATGGTATCCCGCAGCGACGTTAAACTCCATATTCACTCACTCACCCACACAACTGCATAGCAGAAGACTGCTGATCCTTGGATTACCTGAATTGCTGGATCCTGAGTCCCAACGCTGACTGACTGAGGCAACGGAGACCAGTAGGAACATCTTGTATCACATCAGCTACAACAGCTTCTCAGTTTATGGCAGAAGGAAAACTGCAATATCCATAGCACTGAGTGTTGCAGTAAACCTGCAAGTGCTGGCTTGGCACAGTCTTCAAGGATGACAAAACTATACTGCTACAGTACAGTGAGTGAATATGGAGTTTAACGTCACTGCAGGAATTTTTCATCCATTTGCGACGAGCTACAGGACTGCAGCCTGCTCCTTTCTAACTGTTCTGTCTGTACTTTCTGTCCGACGTATGCGCAGTTACACTGTGCGGTGTTGATCCTTGGTAACTGCGCATGTGTCAGACAGAAAGTACAGACAGTACAGCTAGAAAGGAGCAGGCCCCCCATCATGGTTGAGTCGGGGAAAGCTACCTCGGCTTCTGTATACATTGAAAGTACAGCTAGAAAGGAGCAGGCCCACTATCGTGTTTGAGTCGCAGGGGGGGTGGGGTGAATAGGGTTAGAACTGTGGACCGTTAGTTCTAAAGTTGTATGATCAACATGTTGTAATCCTGTGAGTGCTGGCTGGTACTGTCTTCAAGGATGACAAAACTATACTGCTATAGTTTGGCATGAAATGCATTGCCCCCCCTATTTTGTAGATTATCTCGGTAAATACTTCATGTAATGAAAAACAAAAAAACTCCATTTTCTAATTTCATTTCAGAGGGGCGACGTTCGAAAGAAGAAACGGGTAAAAAGGCTCGATTTGCACGTGCTGATGCTGTTATTCACATACCCGCACGTGTAAATTCAGCCTACTTGTCTGTTCATTCTTTCGAACGTCGCCCCTCTGCATAAAATAATACTTAAGTCAAAATATTTGGTGATCGTTAAATAAATAGATTTTTTATTACTGGTGCAATATTTTTATTTTTTTAAATTTTGGTTAGATCAAATGAAATTAGAAAATTGAGTTTTTTTGTTTTTCATTCCATGAAGTATTTACCGAGATAATAGGGGGGTCAATGCATTTCATGCCAAACTATAGAGAGGTTTCGCAATACTACGGTTACCATTACGGATACAGATACTATCTGTATGAGATAGGTCATCGGTTTGTATACTTATGTGACGTCAGAGACTCGCCCGACGTGTAGTTTCCCGTTTCGGACGACTACTAGTATCTAGTCTGCTACACGTAAGGCAGTTGCTGTTAACTAATTAAAGTATTTGAAGGTATTTCTACACGGTTTCGCACATAGCCTAAAGGTAATGGTAACCGTAACAGTACGTTAGCGAAACCTAGAGATGTTTCTCAGCATACAGTTCCTGATAGCGGAGATATTTTCTATGTTTAGTACAACTGGGACGCTATAGTCAATACTTATTACTAATCATAGTGTCACATAATAGTTTGATATCATGCTACTGATGAAACCATACATTTGTGTACGGTCGAGATTACGTTGACTGATTACCGAATGGTGGATACTCATTATTTATTGCCAAGTTACAAGCTGTATTTCCCAATGCTAATCACTATAAGAAATGTACGTGAAGAATTATTGGTAACATTGTCCTAAGATAAATATTTAAATGAAGATTTTAAGTATCAGAAAGGTTGTAATCCCAAATGCTAACTATAAATACGCATTCCTCTTATCAATATTCATAAACTACAGTACGCGTAGTTTTATTCATATCTTTGTGTCAGATTTCGTGACCCTTGACCTTTCACAGTTCACCTTACCAAAACAGGTACTCGAACTATCGTGTCTGCGTTTCTTCTTAAGCAGCTGGCTACGTTCGACTTAAGCTTCCCACTAGAACATACACTTCCCAAAACGGTTCCCATTTCACGAGATGGCTGTTTGTATGATTGTACTCTCTAACCAACTACGATGTCAATTTCCAGCTGGTGTATATTTCAAGCGCACGTGACGAGACGTCATGAGCAGTGCGTGAACCCCGTGTGGCCCACCAACGTCGATGCTTGTCAATTTCTAGATGCCACTGTCTCCACGGAGTTTTATGGATTTTAAAGTGTTCCTAATTGGTGCTCAGATCGTATCAGTACTGTTATTAATATCGTCTTCGCGATGGCTAACGTTTGCGTAGCTACGACAAAGGCTTATGTAATGAACGCTTATTTCCTCGATTGGAAATCGACAAGAAATATGCTCGACGTGGATTTCAAATTTCTTGGTTGAGTATGTTTGCGTTAGTGTCAAGTATGTGAAATAAACACACAAAGAGTGGTTTAGTCTAGAAATAAGTATCTGATTTTTTTTATTAACATATATATGAAATTGACATCGTTGCAATGTTAACCAATTATTATTTTTAATGTTCTTTAATGATAAATTTAATTTAGTGTTACTACTATAAATTAGGGGATAACACAATGAACAAGTTAGTTATAGTCGTGTTCATTTAAATAGACCTCCTTTTTTTCAATCTATAATTCACACGGGTGTGAGAGCCTAGTTTGCTTTACATTTTCGTGAAAACAGACCCAAACCTCAGTAGAAACCCAAACACCAACATTTAAGTTATATAGTGGAAATGTTAAAAACACTGCTAAAGCGCCATTTCCATAACCAGAATCTACTGGGGTTTGTGTCCGTTTTCACGAAAACTTAAAGCAAACCCGGCTTAAACACCTGTATAATTTATAAATTTAAAAAAAAAATCTATTTAAAAAGATTCCTTTTTTAAATTAGTTTTTATGGTTATGTTTTGGAAAGAAAGTACTGCTCTATAGTATACTAACGGATATGATGAGCAGACTTTGCATTGCATAGTTACTGGCTTTACCATATTTCCATGCTCCATACGTGCATTGCTCTTATTAGTATTGGCCGACGATACTAAATTAATTAACGGCCTTTTGGGATTTTTACCATCCTTTTGGACATACAGTGTACATAAATATATATTAGCTTTATTTTATTTTATTTTTAAAACGAAGAATGTCCATACTACAGACTACAGATATTCTTCAAGAACTTGCAGACTCTGCACAAAATAATGGCAGTTAGTGGATTTCGAGTCCAACATTTTGGTAAAAAGTGTGCCCAGAAAATATCTGCTGGCGCGTAATTTGTTCTTTTGTGTATATTAATTGAGTATTAGAAGCTGAATGTAGAGATGAACCAAAACGTGCTACTTCTGGTCCGCATTGCCCAGCATCCAGGCATCTGTGACTAGGAAAATTCCTCCAGTACGAGAAGGTGTGAGACTACCTTAAACCACGTGTCAGGTGTCAAAATGGCGGCCGAGTAATCCCGCCATGCACGGGGCATACATGCCGGGTCTCTCCGATTAAGGTGAGCAACATATTTCTTCATCTCAATCAACGTGTAAAAATCCCCATATAAACAATACCCGTAATTGTCTCCCGTACCCCGGGTGGGGAATTTCGAACATCTGCTCATTCCCGCACCCTACCTCATTCCGTACACCCCGTTACGTAAGTCTTGTTTGACGTCTGCGTGTGTCCTAGCCGGGGGACACGCGTGACCAGGGTAACCTTGCAAGATTGCCGGGTTTTGGAGTTTGCTGGAAGCGTGTTGCTGACAAGACCGCTAATCCGTGTGTTTTCACACTATCACTGTCTTCTTAATAACACATCAGTGCGGATTGGTGCAAATATAATTCTTCATTGCTAATCAGGCATTTTGACAGCCGCGACATCTTGGGACTTCCCTGTTAATGACCATTCCAGGTGCAAACTGCGCGGTCAGTACTGACCAATACAATACCAGCACAGACCAGTACAAAGGCCTGTTTTGTTTAAATAAAACGTGTTTGACAGTGGTAATGATCTACTTTTAACAGATATGTCTCGAAGATTGGTTTTTATACTTTAGTGCTTCTCTCAAGGCCATCCTGGTACAACCGGAAGTTGTCATAGTTTGATCTTGTTCATTTTCTTTTATCTTATATTTTTGGTGGTGATTACAATGAAATAAGTCAGATAAAACTATGGGCACTTCCGGTTGTGGTGGATTGTGGATACGACCACACGGATAATGTCATACATTATATTTCACACTACAAACTACTCGTGTACTAGTATGAATAGTTTCGTCACCCAGCTAGAATGTTTCAGAAATGATGAGGTCATCACCTGCAACGATTGATTCTGAACTAAGTGACAAACTGTACTGTACTGGACATGAATACATTAACCTTGACCTGGCTACTTAAATAATTACGACCAAGCTTAACTATACCATGAGAATATACAGGGTGTCGCAAAATAGATGGAACCCCGTTAGCATGACAATAATGTATTACTCAAACAAGAAACTCCCAAAATGATTATATTTCCTGGAAACTGATATGATAACAATTAAAAGACTGAAGATTTGAATTCTCTAGCTCAAACTGAGGATTTGAGGCACTGTCGCACGTGAAATAACCAGCTCTTGGCTACGTCTTCGGATGGAATCTTTTGGGCTCCTTCCGAGAGAATCTCTCACCGCATTCACATAGGAGATCTTGCAGTCATGATCAGCTTCCTGCCAGAACTGGGTGTTTCTGCCTTCTTGTTGAGGTTTACTGATCCAATGGCTTGAAATGTGTGTGTCCAACGATAATCTTTTTTTTCTGGGGATAGTTTCAAATACTTCCTGCGAAATGTTACTTGCACAGTTTTGAATGATTTCGTCTCCATATAAGTAATGTGTTCCTCCTTTGGCCAAGGAATTTTGATTGATAACTGTTAGTTGTTATGGTCTCCTCTCTTTAGATCTAAACAATTAGAGCAAGAACATTAATATTGGCAAACCTGTTAGCAGTGACATGGGTTCCGTGTATTTTGAGACACCCTGTATTTGGGTATGTATTTGATTAGTCTACATTCATTCATTCATTCATTTATTCATTCACTTCAGCTGAGAACCAGGTTGTTCCATGTACATTCACTTCCGCTTTGTGTAAAACGCATTTGAAACTTCAGATGTCTCTATTAAATAGTGGAGATAGAACAAATAGATTTTTCGGAGAGAAAAAAATCATTTACAATTGGAATTTTGATTAGAAACTTTGGGGAAATGTACATTATCATCCTAAATATTAGAAAATTCTTCTTTTTTCTCTCTGTCTCTCAAAAAGTGGAGATAGAACAACCTGGGTCCGTATTCTGGAAATTTCCTAGCTAAGAACTTATTTTTGAGAAAAGATCTCTTCAAAAATTAACATAAGCAGAAACCCAGTTCTTAGCACTTACGAACTTCTTAGGACTTACGAAGTTTCGAGAATACGGGCGCTGGTTCTCGGGTGACGAGCCAAAACCACCTAAGTCAAACTTATAGGTTTATTTTGGAATATTGGTATCAGAAGAAAGCTTTAACTCATTCTGAATCCATCGGTGTTTACAAGCAGTGTAGGCCTATGCGGCGATTCCTTCGTGAGATATGGCTTCTTTAACGTGTGTGTTTAATACCAAAACTACATAAGTCAGATAACTTGTTTTGGCTCTCTTAAAAAGTTAGTAAAAGTGACAGGTGGTTTTAGCACCCAACCCTTCATACAATCCTTCTTTCCGAAATGTTGATATTTTCTTGAATTATTTATAGAATAAATGAGTCTTAACACACATAAAGACCCACTACGTCTCCATGTACTACCCAGTGAACCTTCAATGTTCATAAGAAGTTACAGAAATGTACGTGATTCCCAAAAGATTCCAGTGAACTTGAGTATGTTCGTACACTCCGACGCTGCAGAATAATATACTGTATATATTAATACCCATGTCAGCCTGTCGAGATGTCATCGGCATATCTCACCAGGAATAATTATATCTATCTGTGAAATCAATGACGGTATTCTCAGGACAATCAGGAAGGAGAATACTGAATAGTTGTAATTAATGTGCATGTGAATGCGGAAATTACAAAGACAAGTCCATAGTAACTATATTTAATACATACCAAAGGTCGTCTATGCATATTATATGTGAGTTATTCTCTTAGCTGCAATAGGAATATAGGCCTACTACTTTAACTACTAGTAGTAAGCATAAGCCAACTATAGTTACCTATCCAAGAGAAGTAGTAGTCAGTGAACTATAAAATGTCATTTAAGAAAGGTGTATCCGAATAATAGTATTTCAAAGATCTGAATTCAAGTACTGCAGACATTTTCTAACAAAACTTTGATCAATTTCAGGACACACAAGGAGAGCTGCATATATCTATCACTGATACTGATTATGAAGATGCACAAGCAGGATATATATTTTATTTTATTTCAGAAAACTTCCGGTATCCACGAACAGCCAACTTATATGGCTGTCTGAACATGTCTGCGGGTTCATATACAATGATTACGATACGACACGTAGACAATGAACATACAAACGGTAACGGTAACAAACGGTAACGGTAGACAATGAACAAACAAACGTGTTACATGCAGTATATGGGTAGAGAGGGGTCGCCTATCAACATCAGCAACAGCAGCATCAATTGACATTTATAGTCTAATCTAACCTTGAACATGTGTTTGGGCTGCGTAGATATAAATAATAATAATAATAATAATAATAATAATAATAATAATAATATAATAATAATAATAATAATAATAATAAGTATATGCTTATTTATACCGCGCCAGATCCGTGTTCCAACACGTGCTTATAATGCTACACTATTATATTATCCCGATATTTGACCAGAGGCGCTTGTCACAAATATTAATATACCAGTATATATTAGTAATATTATTACGAATCCAATATTTGTGACAATCGCATGAAATTGGAAAAATGTGCACTCATTTCACCTTTTCAATTCCCTGGGAAGTATCCAACCTGTCCTGCAAGAAGGTTTCCATTCGCAATTCCATGTCATCGAACCGGATTGTATACATTATTTTAAAGTTAATTATAGTATATGCAGACATTTCACTGTATTGCCATTCATAGGCCTACAAACTCTACAAGCTAACATCTACAATCGACGGAGGTATATTTTATTGTTTATCAGATATAAATGTTACCAAGTAAGTATCAACTTCTATATTTGCACTCAATATCATTCCAAATTAAAATTAATTTCCAAATACCACTGCATCGAAGTTACCAAGACTCGTTTATTAATATATCCATGGCCTGTTTACGGAACACACAGTTTTGTTAATTATTGTAATATTTTAGTAAGCTAGTTGCCGTCCTGTATCAGCATAGTGACTTTATGATTATAACGTTGCCGGGAAAAGGAAAAGATTTATCTGCTTAATTTTGAAACTGCACTTAAATCGCACGCCGTGTATACCCAGAAATAACAAGTGTTTTCGTCAAGACATGTTTAACAGTTAATGATTATAAACTATCTAGATAGACAGTAGCATGATAGTGAACCTATCATTTGATTTTTACGTAGGCCTACACGAATTTGTTAACGGTCGAAATGCAATAGAATATAGAATACTAGTAGATACAATAAGACAATGCTTATACATGTACAACGTTTCTTTTAAGTGACATGTGTGTGTGTGTGTGTGTGTGTGTGTGTGTGGGTGTGTGTGTGTGTGTGTGTGTGTGTGTGTGTGTGTGTGTGTG
>JAVCKZ010064057.1:0-14919 GCA_034780755.1 Lepetodrilus elevatus
GTGTGCATCTTCAGATTTCCTGACTGTGAAAAAGACTTTCCACATACATCGCATTTCCAGGGCTTCTGTCCAGTGTGCATCAGTGTATGCGTCTTGAGATCCCCTGACTGAGAATATGACTTTCCACATACATCGCAATTCCAGGGCGTCTGACCCGTGTGTATCCGTGTGTGCTTCTTCAGACTGCCGTTTCCTGAAAAAGACTTTCCACATACATCACATTTCCAGGGCTTCTGTCCAGTGTGTATCAGTGTATGCCTCTTGAGATCCCCTGACTGAGAATATGACTTTCCACATACATCACATTTCCAGGGCTTCTGTCCAGTGTGTATCAGTGTATGCCTCTTGAGATGCACTAACTGAGAAAATGACTTTCCACATACATCGCAATTCCAGGGCGTCTGACCCGTGTGTATTATCACTGTGTGCATCTTCAGATTTCCTGACTGTGAAAAAGACTTTCCACATACATCGCATTTCCAGGGCTTCTGTCCAGTGTGTATCAGTGCATGCTTCTTGAGATCCCATGACCGTGAAAAAGACTTTCGACATACATCGCATGTCCATGGCTTCTGACCCGTGTGCATCAGTGTATGGCTCTTGAGTTGCCCTAACCGAGAAAATGACTTTTCACATACATCGCATTTCCATGGCTTCTGTCCAGTGTGCATTAGTGTATGCTTCTTGAGATCCACTAACCGTGAAAAAGACTGTCCACATACATCGCATTTCCATGGCTTCTGTCTAGTGTGTATCAATGTATGTATCTTGAGATTTCCTGACAGAGAAAATGACTTTCCACATACATCACAATTCCAGGGCTTCTGTCCAGTGTGTATCAATGTATGCTTCTTGAGACTCCATGACAGAGAAAATGACTTTCCACATACATCACAATTCCATGGCTTCTGTCCAGTGTGTATCAGTGTATGCCTCTTGAGACTTGTTGACCGTGAAAAGGACTTTCCGCATACATCACAATTCCAGGGTGTTTGTCCCTTGTGTATCAGTGTATGCATCTTGAGACCCCCAGACTTAGAAAATGACTTTCCACATACTAGTACATCACAAATCCACTTCCAGTGTTTCTGTCCAGTGTGTATCAATGTGTGCCTCTTCAGATTGCATGTGTGTGAAAAGGACTTTCAACATACATCGCAATTCCAGGGTGTTTGTCCCTTGTGTATCCGTATATGCCTCTTGAGACTTCTTTCCTGTGTTTAACAGTGTACTAAACTAAACTAAACTAAACATTCGGATGTTGAGGCGTGATGTAAAGAGCACACACCTTAGCCTAGATATGCATCTAATTAAACGGAACCCCTCTCGTCTCAACCCGGAATTATAGATTAATTTGATTGGATAACTTATTTCTAGCTTTTTAATTGGTTGTTTCTGAGTTGACCATTGGATAGTTATTAGCCGTGGCGTGGACCCTAATACTTATATCAAACTAAATCCTATTTTACTTGAATGTGAAATATTAAAATTCTAGGATACACATTATATTGCATATCGTGACTTATTAAAACATAATTAATGTGAAATATTAAAATGATGTATACCAATATAACATTCACTATGAGATCTGTTCACACACGTGCATGCCAAATGTATCTTATGATCAGCAAGATCGCTGCACGCGCGAATACTCCATTGCATCAACGTTCAATATTTCGTTTTAATTTCTGATTACTAAAATAAATCGTGAAAAGGACGTACGTGGAACTACTTGACACGCACAACATTATTAAATAGGCATATTATTTTGTTATACATAAATATACGCAGTTCTATGGGCCTGTGGCCTTGAATAAAACATTATCTCTCTCACGCAGTTCGAAAAGGACAATACTAGACCAGCTATACACATCAGTCATCTCCATGTTCCACTAATAATTCAACTAGAACGTACATGCAGTATCCGGCAATGTGAGACATCCCTATGCTACATAAATAACGAGACAAATTAATGTTTTTACTGTTCGGTCGATTGAAACCATCGCACTGCAAGAGATTGTCAGCATCCAGATAATTATTTGGTTTTAACATTATGTATTTTCAAAAAGAACTGAACATGGATATATGTCACACAGAGTATGTTTATACAAGAAATACAAAGCTCTACAAATAGACTATTATAAGGTACTAGTATAGGGAGTCCAGTTATATGGCACTATATCCACACACTAACAGCTTGCATAAAATGTCACGTGCTCGTACTGACTACGGCTGACTGTCAGGGCCATAAATAAGAACAGGAACTTGGCTTTACGGACAAGGCGGATATTTGATTTCACGCAAATAATCGAAATCGCCGTGCCGGATGGATAGCGTTGGCCATTTTGACGGAATAGCGTGCATAATGCTGTAGAACAATACATACATCCAAGAGAATACGAACACAGATAATACATTACATGTCCTGGCTTTAGTACAGTCTACTAGATGAAATTCAGTGATTTCCCGGAGAATAAAATCCATTGCAAAATAATTAATTAGATATAACAGTCAGAGATTTAATAGACTAATAAATAAATCAATGCTATAAATACCAAGAGCGACACATGAATAGAGAAACACATCTACAAAGTAATCATGTTGACCATTGTAGGACTTCGTAGAACCCTATCTGACAGCTACAGGTCACGTGATCGCCACACAAGACAAGACCATTGTTTAACACATTTATGGCTTCGATTATGTTTACATTCACTGTGGCTGTTTCCCTGTGTTATGTTCATATGTTCTATACCTATATATGCTTACGCTATATATGTACACAAACCTTTTCCCTGTAGTGGTCTGGTATTTATGACATTTCTATATATGTAGTTATTATTCTTCACACGACTCGGGCGTGTACTGGCATTGTAATCGGCTACATGGACATATTAGCTACAAGAACAGTCTCCTAGATGTGTCTCCTAGATGTGTCTCCTAGATGTGTGTCCAACTCACTGACAACTGCAATGTCATGTCCGTATACACTACTATGCCAATACACTCGTCACTCGTCGTGCCACTTAGTGTATCAGACACATATCTGCTGGCTACTGACACCTACGTTGTAAGCTTGGCCATACAACCATGTCTACAAATGTGTTAATAATAAAACCATGCTAAACCTGGTTAATATGCGTATGTTATTACACATAGGTCTTTATATACCAGTGTTTTTACATTGAAAGGTTTTCAATAACTGGGTTCTTGGCTGTGTGCATGAATATTGCAGTCTATACCGGAAGAGCCGACACTACTCACTCAGACACACTCAGACTCACTCAGACACTACTCACTCAGACACTGGCATCCCACTACTCACTCAGACACACTCAGACTGACTCAGACACTACTCACTCAGACACTACTCACTCAGACACTACTCACTCAGACACTGGCCATCGCTCCCAGGGGTTCTTCTCCAGGTGACTGGCTTCTCTTCTTCTCCACTCGGCGTCCTTAGCTCTCCGTTCTTCCTCTAGCCGTCTCTCTTCCTCCTCCCTTTTCTGTCTCTCTTCCGTCATTCTCCTCTCTTCCTCTGATTTCCTCTCCCTCTCTATCTTAGATCGTAGTTCTATCTCCTCTTGTATCCTGTAACATTAACAAGTTATGTTAAAATTGAAAGTTGATAAAACGGTGGTGATTCCATATTGCAATACAGTATTCGATAGTCAAGTAGATTGAAGAAGTAAACCGTTTTAGATGGTACAGTTGTATCGTTCCGTCATAATTGTTTCCCTACACCTCAACAAGAATGTGATTATTTTACAGTCACCGTCGGTAAATGGAATATATACGTGACATGTTACACGAATAACATACAATCCTATGGTTTGTTGACTTCGTGTACGACATAACCATGGTTACCTGCCGGCTTCCTGTCGAGCTCTGTCGGCTGCGATCTGCGCATGCACGGCGGTGCTCTCAGTTTCCGCAGACAATCGGACGGCGTCTGCAACTTCCGCGTTTGCCTTAGCGACGGCTGCGTTTAGCGCCGAGAGTTTCTGAATCAGTTCTTTCTCTTCCACCGTCTGTAGTTCTTCATCTGAAACCAGAACGTACACCTATAGGTCTACTATACTTCATCTACACACCGCCAGAGTAACGCACACCCTTTGAACCCCGGCCTCCCGCATAGAACTTACCGCCACCTCGGGAATTAGTAATATATATTTTAACTAGAATCTTCATATGGAGGTCAAAACCTGTTCGTGAATGATTACATACACCTGCTTGGTTTCGTCGCTGATTTCATTACTAATTCAATAGCACCGCATTAGCCTTTGATAGTATTTACTGGGTGCGATGATCGCCACTTCATAGATCCACATACATTGGAGGAACAACGGTGTGAACAACCATACCTTATGTAGAATCGCAGACAATACAACATTATGAAAATAAGTTAAATTATACATTAACTGTGAACATGGGAACACATACGACATACCAACTTAGTAGCAGCTCAGCAGATGGTGGGTAGGTATGGCCCTGAATGTGTCGACAGACAGGTGCGACTGTACTAGCAAAAGTAAGGCATTACTGAATGTGTTTATTTCAATAGTGAAGTGGTTCCATTGAAATGCACTGACCCAGGAAATAAATATCTATAGTATCAATCGTACCAAATAATTCCAAGTAGTATTAGGTTCCTTGAGGCGATATTCTATGTGTGTGGTTGGTTTAACTCTTTTCCTGCTGGATTCGGTACAGGCACGGCTCTTTATGGCATCTCTGGTTGCTCTCAGCGTGGAGAGGGTTAACGTAAAGTTACCATAGAGCTGAGGTAACTAAGGTAACGGCTTCTCTTGTACACGCAGATAAACAGCAGCACGGACCATAACAGGGTACTTAATACTCCACCCGTATACTGATGTTACACCCACGTGTGGCATTATGCAAATACACAATGCAGAAGATATATTAGCGGTAAATTCATGAGACTATTCATAAAGAATATTCAGCAGTAAATAGACTATCATACGAAATGTATGCAAATGTATAGGTTTTAAAGGCTGGATTTCCGTTTGTTTGAATATTCAGGCTATTGAATGGATTAATATAGCGGGGATACGTTATAGCATCGCAACAGTTGTCAACACTTGCCTTCATACATTTGGCTTTTATATACTGAGGTTACATCGATCCAGTATTAATTCCATTAGTCAATCCGAATATTTATGAAAACACATAAAACTAAAAATGAAATCTGTAATAATACCATGCTGAATTACTATTTATTAGTTTTATTAGGAATTGATAAATATGTATGCTATCCCTTTCAGTGGGATACATCAGATTCAATATACTGATGCATAATATGGCCATTGACAAAAGCTGTCTTATAATGTTATTATCTTGTGTAACAATTGGTGAGACAATAATAAAGCATTTCTCTCCGTATAAATGATATTGTATGTTCATGAACTTTGAAAACAACTTATGCGAAAAGGTAGTATAGGGCCTATACAGAAATGCTAAAAACAATCTGTATTTACCTGGACATTGCCGTCCACCGCTTGACCACTGGATCTACACCTCCCTGACACCTCCCTCTCTCACACAGGTATCCTGCCCAGTGTCCAGACTGCCCACACTCAACTAGCACTATGGTCCGAGAGTCTATAGATACCATACATGTGAGATTTCACTCCATTCACTTTCATTTCTTCCCACGTCGTTTATCTCCCTTTGACGTGTTGAGTAGGTTACTCTATGTTGTACTATATACACACGGCATACTTTTGACTTCCATTAAGTATTAAACTGGTAACGCAGAACTTTTCAGACTGTATTGCTTTCCTCTTGTAATTAATGCAAGCTACTAGACGTAATTATCTTATTTAACTTGAATATTTTGAGATGCCAATATTTCTCGCATGCAGTCAGTTTTCAAACACCTAAAGAAACAAGTCAATATATTACTGTCACTAGATTACTGCCTATTCTTTGTAAAAGAAAAAATGTAAAAGAAAAACATCATCACATTTCTTTTCAATACCTAAACTGTTCATATCGACCAGCGGCCATGAGAGTGTTCTGGGTCAAGGGTGACGACTAACTGTTTCATGATAACTTAATTGTAGCTCGTAAATTATTCACTGAATGGCAGTTGTTGTGTGGAAAGGCTTACGGTGATGTATTGTGTTCGGTACAATGTAAGTTATCGTCAGCTACCAGAGAAAGTGATTAAAGCATGAATAACGGAGTTGTAGGAGTTTGATTGAAGGCTTCAAAGGTTCTACTATGCTTCTCATTGGGCAACTGCACACTTTGTACTTTCTCAGTACTTCTCAAGAGTTTGACAAAACGTCATCTGCCACTTCACAGACATTGATATACGCCCACCACCAAGGTACACGCATATGATACATACGGTACATACATGGTACGCACGGTACACACATTAACATGAACATTGTAATGTATTCACTGTTTACCCGAAATCAGCAGACATTACTCTGTTGATTAGGGATGGTGGAATTCATTCTACACTGGAGGCGGACATCGTCTGCTCTGAGAGAGGTGTGTACAACTACCTGTATGTCAATAACTGTTATACTAGAATACAGCAGTGAGAACACAGTGAGAACACAGCACTTGGCGGAAGTGAATATGGCTACTAATTACATGATTCCGCTGTTCAGGAATGAATATCACTAGTCTTGACTTTCAGCACCATATTACACCAAAGACAGAAATATTATGGTCCGTCAAAAGTTGGCTTCAGAAACAAGGGTGCACATGTCGATTTCAATGGCAGGGTAATAATATGCACGTTATTAACATATAACTAAACTGTAAGATTCATTAGTCACATACTTGTACATAGTCCTCTGACGTTCGCTGTACGAGTGGCACCGAGCTACAGCGAGCTACAGCCTACAGATCTGGACAGACGTCGTGCTCTGACGTTCGCTGTACGAGTGGCACCGAGCTACAGCGAGCTGCAGCCTACAGATCTGGACAGACGTCGTGCTCAAGGTTCATGCTGAATATCCCCCAGATGAAAGCATGCTATAAAGGACAGCCTGTTCATAGTGTTGATATGGCCGGATTACAACCAACTTTGGTCTGCGTGTGTGTTATATTACCACGTGGTTGTAAAGTCCTACAGTTGACAGCCACACCGACACATCACCTGATGGCTGTAAACTGCCAACATTCACCTGGGCACCAATAGCTTTCTATACTACTACATAAATACACATAGGCACAGCCCAGCTTTCTATACTACTACATACACAGCCACACCACACTGGTCAATGTGTACCTTACTTGACGAATACTCTCCATTCATGGTCCATTTAGGGTTTACAATGGCCATTTTGCTTGTATATTTCTAAAGTTTCAAGTACAAATGTTATTTATATGTTTACCTGTAACTATGGTAACAGTAGCTATGACAACTATTCAGAGACTTCTGAGGAATGTCCACAACTACATTCAACTGCGGACAGCTGCAGTCTAAGAATGCCAACTTTTCAGAGAATAAATTATGAGTGGTTTTGTTACTTCCTGCGTACATTGATTGACGGCATTAACACAAGTCTCTAGTATATAGTGGACACAACAGGGAACTAGGCACACTACACCTCCCTGCTATACTGGGCACTCTAGTCTATAGTGCACCCTCAGCAGGCGCTACAGAAAGTAAATATGCAGAAGTTAGAAACGCCCCTACTAACATTACACACTCTAACACTCATATATTTTTGCGAAAGTTAATTTTTAGAATATAATGATTTAGAAATGATTGTGATAACACACACCGGAAGCGACCCGAATAGATGGATGAAATGGTAGTATCCTTTACATGTTGTGTGGTCTTAGCCAATAGGTACACTGTATACCAGTTCCTAACCATGATGCCACCAAGTATATATGAAACCTATGTTACCTAATGGAGGTGTACCATGTTCTCGGTCAATATACCAAAGTTCCTTTGCGCAAATACAAATGCGATTATATTGTAATTACGAATCATAAAGACAAAGCAATGACGGATTTAGAAAGGATTGTTTGGGTATCTAGAATTATCTCCAGACTGTATCGCGGCGGCTTCTGTGTGAAGCGTCATGTCTGAGAGACTGAAATGGTGGAGGTTATTCAGGTCGCTGTTATGTACCAAGTAATGCTGTTAATCACGCCTGGAGGTATTGGCGGCACCGGAAACAGCTGGTTGTCACGACACAGACAGTACCTATTTCATGTCAGCCTAGTTGTCAGGCTGTCACGTGCATTCCTTCGTCATGGCGCCTGGTAGTAAATAACTACACATGGCGTATTATACACATGTGAAATCACGGATGTTATCGACATATGATATTACTATACTATTAGTTAATTATTATCAATTCAACATTAATCACAGGCTTTTAGAATTAGTTTCATGGTGACGGCGACATCTTGTATCTAGGATAGTTTGAAAAGCCACCAGCTGGATGTTGGCATTCAACACAGATATCGTAACTAGGATATCGTAACTAGGACATTGTAAATTTGGCATTAACATGAGGACAGGTGGTAACTTCCCTGCCAGTGTCCCACTGAGAACTTTGACTGCCTGTTGCATGTCAGAGCAATGTTGAAGGTACTAGTAATCCGGTACTAGTAATCCGGTACTAGTAATCCGGTACTAGTAATCTGGTACTAGTAATACAGTACTAGTAATCCAGTACTAGTAATCCGGTACTAGTAATCCGGTACTAGTAATCCGGTACTAGTAATCCAGTACTAGTAATACAGTACTAGTAATCCGGTACTAGTAATCCAGTACTAGTAATCCAGTACTAGTAATCTGGTACTAGTAATCCGGTACTAGTAATCCGACGTAAAATGTCTTGAAAATGAAATGTTTTAACAAGATTATCCACAGCGCGTGCTATCCTAACAAACCATCACTACAGTGTCGTTGTAAGATCCAGTTTGATACCTTGTCTTTCATGGCAACCTTCCAATCGATAAAATAGCATTCACCAAGTAAAATAATGTCACGGAAACGACTTGGCGTTTTGCGATCGTGTAAGTATTGCCAAGACTACAAGACTTGCAGTGGAAGCGACGCTGTGACTCCCAGAGTACAACCAAGGACATCAAAGTCTCCACGCGTGTGCTATTCGGGTCATAGTCGGCATTGTGACAAAATGACATAGCAATTCAGATCGTAAATGGTGAAAAAAACGTTGATAATGGTTCGTCACTTGGCGCTAACTGACCCGTGGCGCACTTTCCTATGCCTTTTATGCCAGCTAATTGGGGCGATATAACCAGCTGATAACTTTATATTCGTGATCGACTGCCGCCATGGTCAGCGTCAGATGATATCGATAGCTTTCTGATTAGTGTTCAATCACACCCCAGACGCTGAGATTGAAAATCATTATGGGCAACGTGCGTGGTGACGCCTTACTATTGCATTGTCGAGCGCAGGGCGCATTACAGCCAAGAGCGTAATAAAATCATTTCCGGATTACGAAGACTATTTAGATTTGATAGCAGTTGATATCGTTAGGTTATTGAATTTTGTATCGTGGCCAAATGTACCTGTCGAAATATAAGCGTACACCCGATAATTAAAAAAACGGCAATAGTTAGCAAATGACGCCTAATGCCAGACGAGGATTAGGCTGTGTATTGTGAGCAATAGCCACATGCACGCATATAGCATGGCAGGTAATCGCCCGAGTTCGACAAGCAATGATGAAGTAATTGTTCCTCTAACCAGTTATATCATATTAGAGCGCCACATTGATTCTGCACGCATCGTGTGTGGGCGACTGATAGTAGAGAATACCAGAACAGTCATGCCAGTCAATGTAATAACTAATTGGTGGGTATATTAACTCGTGAATAGCGATGGTGAATAGATTGGTATGTGTAGCTGTTGGGTGTAACATTTGTTTGGACTAGTGGTGTAGCTGTTTGTTGGACTAGAGGCTTAGCTGTTGGACTAGAGGTGTAGCTGTGGAGAATGGATGTAGCTGTTGTACTAGGGTGTAGCTGTTGGACTAGAGGTGTAGCTGTGGAGAATGGGTATAGCTGTTGGACTAGGGTGTAGCTTTTGGACTAGATGTGTAGCTGTGGATAATGGGTGTAGCTGTGGAGAATGGGTATATCTGTTGGACATGGGTATAGCTATTGAGCTAGGGTTGTAGCTATTGGACTAGGGGTATAGCGGTGGAGAATGGTTACAGTAATATCTAGATTGAATTATCAACTGGTTTCTTGTTGAGTGTCGGTGTTCGGCCTGGTCACAACAGACAAAACCAAAGACCATTGGATTCTGAGAGCTTTTAGAAATTCGTTCAAGATATTTGAAACGTCCGAGGATTGCTCTTATCGGTTTAGATACATCTCTGACTAAGGATTGGGTGAGGCGGATATTAAATCATGGTTCCAAGAACAATTCCGATAACTGTTGTGTGCTCTGGGGTTAGTAGGATATAAGTAAATGTTGGTAGAAACATACACATGCCAATCAGTACATACATTGACCATTTCTTTGATAACGGTGTATGCTATTTATCAGATACTGTATATGTTGTTCTACAAGCTACAGGACTAACGTATCGTGTTGTAATGCATAGTAAAAGGCCTGTCAGATATGCGATTGACACACACTGATATAAAGGGCGCCATTTGTTAAGAACTAAGATTGCGAAATCATGCATACTCTACTTGCCATTAAAATTGACCTCTAGAACTCATTGAAACACTCATCCAGGGTTCATATTTGTGAACCCTTGAACTCGCCCAAACACCTCCTATACTGAGGTTATCGGCGTGTTTGATTAGACGTTCTTCCACTTGAAGTAATCTATATTGGCTGCACAGATAACGTTTCAGGTAGTGACATTTTATTACCGTGACGTCAGCTCAAATGTCCAGCTATACACTCTAGCTATAATGTCTAGCGCTGCATGTTGTCTGGCTAAGACTGTCAGCGATGTATTATTGCATGGTCACAGTCTCGATACAAGAGCTGGATGATGGCCAGCCTATGACCGCTGTCAATGATATGCATCTATCCCACTTCCGGTACCTGTCATACCGCTATACTCAACGAAATAGATTCAGGCCAAATAATATTTTTGGACACATAAATTTATATTTATATTATTTTAACAACGAAGAGTTTCCAAACGTCTACTGCGTGATCCAGGTATTCTCCAAGAACTTGCAGAGACATTGGAAGAAGAATGACACGTGACCAGATTCCTTAAATTGATTCCCTACGTACTGTATCTGTTGGTCGTTAATTAATTATGTTGTCTATTGTTTACTGGTGTTCGAATACAACGAACATTATATCTGGAAACGACCTCGGCTTTGGTGAGGATAGGTGATCAAAGGAATCAACACCGAGACTAAACCTGAAAGTAAGCTCATAGACATCACTTAAATACCTCTCAACTCCATTACATGTGAGGTATTCCACCCAAGCTGTGACGGCAGTAGTCCAGGTTTTAGAAGGTTTGAATTCACACTGCAATCTCATTCTAACGGGTACCCATCCCTTTCTGGGCGAACACGGCCATTAGCAATTGCCATAGTAACGCACGGGACCAAGCATCATACTACTGTTAGTGCTTTGGAGACTATTGGTATAGCTGCTGAAGTTACTGCAACTACTGATGTTACTGCTGCTGAATCTACGGTTGTGACTGCTGCTGCTGAATCTACGGTTGTGACTGCTGCTGCTGAATCTACGGTTGTGACTGCTGCTGCTGAATCTACGGTTGTTACTGCTGCTGCTGATGTATCTACTGCTATGACTGATGCTGCTGATGTATCTACTATTGTGACTGCTGCTGCTGATGTATCTACTGCTATGACTGATGCTGCTGATGTATCTACTATTGTGACTGATGCTGCTGATGTATCTACTATTGTGACTGATGCTGATGTAGCTACTGCTGTGACTGATGCTGCTGATGAATCTACTGTTGTGACTGATGCTGCTGATGTATCTACGGTTGTGACTGATGCTGCTGATGTATCTAAAGCTATGACTGATGCTGCTGATGTATCTACGGTTGTGACTGATGCTGCTGATGTATCTACGGTTGTGACTGATGCTGCTGATGTATCTACTGTTGTGACTGATGCTGATGATGTATCTACGGTTGTGACTGATGCTGCTGATGTATCTACTATTGTGACTGATGCTGCTGATGTATCTACTGTTGTGACTGATGCTGCTGAATCTACTGTTGTGACTGCTGCTGATGTATCTACTGTTGTGACTGCTGCTGATATATCTACTGATGTGACTGATGCTGCTGATGTATCTACTGTTGTGACTGATGCTGCTGATGTAGCTACTGCTATGACTGATGCTGTTGATGTATCTACTGCTATGACTGATGCTGCTGATGTATCTACTGCTATGACTGCTGCCACTGCTGCCACCCACCTGACTGGAGCTGGACGGCCTGCCTGGTGACGCTGAGGTGGATGTTTTCCTTCACTGTCCTCATCTTCAGGCGGAGGTCCTCCAGCTGTCTCTGTGAGTCGTACGTGTAGGACTTGAACTCGTCTATGGTGGCCGACACGACGGACACGACGGAGATGAGGTCGTCCACCGGGTACTCCGCGTCCACCTCCTGGTACCGGGGGTCTGAGAACATATCCACGAAGTCGCTGATACTGCTGTTGAATGACCGGATGTCGAAGTTCTCGTTGTACTTCCGCCTGTACGGCGTCACGCGTCCGGGCTCGTCATCGACTGTCATACTGACGTCGGAAGCTGGACGCTCTTCCGGTACCGAGGCGCCGTCTTCCGTATCCATCTTGTCGTCATTGCTCGGGGCCAGAAGGACTCGCTCTTCGCCATTCTGCAGGACAGGGTCGTCGTCGGGGAGAGGAGCTTGCTGTCCATTCTCAGCCTGCGAGTCTCTGTTGTCTAGATTATCTGGTTCTTGTGGTGCAGCCGGTTCCTGCTCGCTTTCTGGTTTGGTGACGGTCTTGGTCTTGGTCTGTGTCGGTCTGCGAGAATGTCCGTGTTGAGACGAGCCTGGTTTACCTCCCTTGATAGTTCTCTTGTGGTGGTCGTGCTTGTCTCCGGCCATCTTGAATGTGATTTATCAGAACTCGAGTCTTCTGGAAGACGGAATAGATTCACATGTCTGAAATCATACAACGACATAATTAGAATGGTGATTAATAGTACATATTACGCTAGCGTACTGAATCCGAATCCTAATTCGATAGTTATCAAAAGATTCTAGCGTGAACATAGACACGACCGTCAAATGCAATGGTGGCGATCAGTGTAGGATGACGATTCTACGTTATTCATATGTTTCTTCAAAGGAAAGTGCTGACTTCTCGTCCATAACAGCACACATCCTGGGGCCTGTTGTAAATATCTTACAAGGAGTTAATAATAGCATGTTAACGCATACATGTGCCGCCGTGCATATTGTTGTAGTGCAAAACCACTCCAAGCACATCTGGACAGCGGACACGAACACACCCCTCCGTTATTGATCAGTGTCGCCCGTTATGACAGGCTATCTGTCTGCGCTGTGTAGAACCCTTTCTCCTCACACTGTTACTTGTTTTTGTCCCTATTAATTTTCGCTACGCCGGTTGGTCGGTGATATGATAGTTCAATAACTACGCAGATTTTGTCTAAGTCTCCCGGGGCTGTCCAATCAGGAAGCTGTCGACAGTAATTGCCGGACATTTCTACCAGCTTAGTCCGTCTGTGTGGGAGATTACCTGCCGCAATCCAAACAGTTGCATGTGCTCCTAGATCAAACACATTTACCTGACATTACTAAAGTTGTTTCTATTATTTGTATCCTGATTAACCAAATCGTGGACCAATAATGTATGTATTAGACGCGGAGTATAAAAACAATACACGGTAATAAATATTTAACACAAATTCATATATATATAGACATTACTGTGCAGTTTTCTTTGTAGGTCTAGGGTTGACAGGAATATTGTAATCATAGTTACATAACAGTGTATACACCGTACTAATCAGGCTAATTAGTTTACTAAATTATTAACTTATTCTAAATATATTCAAGATAAATGACTGATAACAAAGTATTACAAACTTTAATGAGAGAGATTGAGACACAAGACTTCGTCAAATTGCAGATAACTTGAAAGTATTTATTCGATACAATTGAAAGATCAATAGGACTTCATCATAGATTGATATTCGATCACCAGAACTATTTTACATCCGTCTTGACTATAACAACAGTCATTTCTCGGAATTAGATTTGATCTTTCATATACGCTGGCCTTTGTACTACCTTGAAGTGCTTATTCATAGGGAACTTTCTAGTTTCTGGTGTTTATGTCGAGCTGAATGTCGCCAGTGCAACGAGAAACAAATATACAATGGACGACGATAATATCTCATTACTTTTAACTATACCACCATTATGTTTGAAATGTCACGTCAGTGTCAAGCCGCTGGGAGTGACTCCCGTCGCCGTGGAATGTCCTACCTGTAAAAGTAGCGACACGAGGTGGTACTTCCATTGAAAGATCTGGATCCAATTCCTGGGTTTATATACTGGTCTGACAATGGCCGCTTTCAATAAAGCAACAGAAAATCATGAATGGATGTTTATCCTCCTCTCGTGAACAACTGTCAGATATTCAGTATAAATAAATAATGCAAGAAGCGCGAATTACTTAATTATGAGTAAAGAAAATGACGGCGAGTATATAACTGAGGTACCATGAATCTGGTAATTCGATGACAGTGAATGCAATCATGATCAGAACCATGGCGTTAGAACCATGTGTAGTAATCTCACATCGTAATAGACTGAACACATGCACTCATAGCGGCTGCAAGTGTGTCATCGAATTTCGAAGAGTATCATTTAAAACTAGGAATTCCGGTGATAAGCTAACAGAAGTCTATGCATAGAAGTG
>JAVCKZ010064068.1:0-28991 GCA_034780755.1 Lepetodrilus elevatus
TGGCTGGGGTGTTAACAGAAATATTGCCGCTGATTTTAGTTCTGCTTTGATGTCTGTCGATTATGTTCGGGTTTGGAAATGAAGTGCGCAAAACGTAGAAGGGGCAGGTTACTCTAAATTATTTTTCTTTAATGATCGTAATAACTATTAATTGTTGCGAGAGTATTGGTAGTAAATGTTCATTCCCGATGTTCGCCGATACTAAAATGTAACGATTAATAGTTATTAGGGGCTTTGCTGCACAAATTATTTTAAAAATGAAGCCTCTTTTAATGTCAGACCTCAGCCATGCCGAGCTGAATCATCCGGTTCTGCTACGGCTTTTTTTTACACTTTGGAAAGGTACTGCCTTTATCGGAGGGGCGAGGCTACTATCACCAGTAGGATTCTTCCGGCAGGCTACATTTCCTGATGGTGGTCGGCTGAAAACTAAAAAGTTAGTTATTGAGCAGGCTCTAGTTACTAAAAAAAAACAATATCTCACCAACATAATTGACCAACAGTGCCATCTTGTTTTTCTGATAATAAGCCTTTCTCTCTTAAGTAACCATGGAAGTACTGAACTGTAGATTTCTCAGAGCAGTGCGTGCGTGCGAACTCTAACGCATTTTTTGTTAATTTTGCCTGGAGTTCGGGCTGTTTCCGCATTTTAAGAATTGCTTCACGCATTGCTTGAGTATTTTGGGCGGGAACCATTAACGCGTTTTCCCCATTTTCGCAATATCCTTCCATTGCTTCCGCTTCTGTAACGATTGAGGCTTTTTCCAATAAGAACTGGGCAATAAGCGTTCCATGTCCTGCAGCGACCTTGCTTGATATTAATGGCATAACCATATACTGGGAGTGGAAGGCAATATTCATTGCTTCAGCATAGTCAAGCCTAGTAAACACAGCGACATTGGCGGGAATATCCAACCCTACTGCTTTCTCGGGCCGTGTTACAACAACTAGGCGGATATCAGGAATATCTCGAACGGCATCAAACAGCGTTTGGTAATCGCGCCCTTCTCCTCCCATCGCCGCAATATAGGAGCCTTCTACGAGAGGCGATGCCGTTTCGTCAAATATGGGTTTTTCGGAACACCAGGGCACCATTTGGTAACGCTCAGGCAGGTGTCCAAATAGCTTAGGATAGCTACGGGCTTCGTTATGGGAAAATACAATAAATCGATCAACATCACGTAGACCCGCTTTGAACAAGCCTAGCCTGAACCCAGATAACATCTCCATCTGCGGTTCTGTAAAGGACCAGGCAAGATGAGGGGTATTTATCCATAAAAGCCTTTTAAATAATCCGACCCAAACGGCCATTCTCTCGCCATGGGTTACAATTAGATCCGCATTTTTTGCTTTCCATACGGCTCGCCAGGTTGTTAAGTACCTAGCTAAACGCGGAAATCTACTTAATCGACCTAGACCTGAGCATACGCTCAACCATTGAATGCTAGAATCAGCACTCTTTCCAAGCCAGCTCCATTCATGTCCTTGAGCACCATAGTTGTCATGACCTTCGAAGACATTTATAACTTTCATAGGCTTTTTGTAAAGCGAGCGCTTCACTCTCCCTGGTATTGGCTATAGAACTAGAAATTGCACCCGCAAGACTTCCTTAATAGACAGCCGGGGTTACGGAATAAGCAAAGTGATGTCTTATCATCAGTATTATTTACCGCTGATAAGGAATACACAGTCTATAAAACTATATATAGACCATTCTCAAAAAACTGCTTGTTTTTATTAAAATGTGGGACTAGCTGTCGTCGAAATCGCCATCCCAATCATCAGCAAATTGATCGGGAAAATCGTTGGTTCGCTTTTTTATGGATAAATCGGCGCTTTCTTTTTTTGCGCCCGAAGCTGAGTTAATTTTCATTTCGATAAGCGCGGTGTCATCGATAAGCTCAGAATCGCTATCGAAGTACTCTGAATACTCATCCTCCATTGAGTCGAATTGAAATTCGATATCCGTCATTGAAATTTCAATGGTGTTTTCCATACCTTACTCTCCATGTAATCGTAGCGCATAAACCCTTAAGAAATTCTAAAAGAACTCTATTATTTGAGCTTTCTTTTCAATACGCTGGTTGAATATCCATATTCATTAACGTTGGGAAATCCACTTCCATCGCTACTGGCAAATGATCCGAGTGTTTAACGCCAAATACTTTAGATTCTCCGGATTTTATTTCCGGTGTCACCAATATATGGTCGAATGCCAATTTGGGTCGCCAACTTGGATAGGTAAGCTCCACACTTTCTGGCTTACTCAATCCTGTACTTGCGAGGAGTTCTCTAATCTCCCTGCTATGTAACTCGCTATTCATATCCCCCATAACAACCGCGTGGCGATAATGCTTAATAAGTGCTGCGATATATCTCAACTGTTTTCGTCTAGCCCGGGCTGATAATGACAAGTGAACCAGCACTACCACCAGGGGATCAGAAGGATCGCCAAAATGCACCTCCAAGGCCCCTCGCCCTGGAATGGTGCTAGGAAGCCGATGCTCTGTTACCTTGCAAGCCTTGTAGCGGCTAAGAACGGCAAGGCTATGCTGTGCTACAACACCCATATCACGATTGATTTTGCTATAGCAGTAGGGCAGGCCAGCCTTTTTTGCTACATATTCTGGTTGATGAACAAATCCACTGCGAATACTGCCCGAATCGAGTTCCAGCAATCCGACAATATCAAAATCAGACACAAACTCCGCAATACGATCTAGATTGTTGCTGCGTTGCTGAAACGGAAGAATATGCTTCCAGCTATGCGTAAGATAATGGCGATATTTACGCGTAGGAATGCCCAATTGAATGTTGTAGCTGAGTAGCTTTAACTTAGGTTCCCGCACTGTATCCTTAACCTCAACCGCATCGTTTGATGCCTGAGGTTGAAGCTTATAACCGACGAAATTATCTCTTACGTGCATGGGTCTCAGAAGCTCCATCCAACCTTAGATCTTTTGATTATTCGGATGAATTCTTCCGACGAGAGCGCTCTTTTTCAACGAGAAAATCAACGACCTGAAACATTTCGTCGTAACCGCTGACGCCGCCACTCAGAACGCGGTAGCGACCCGCAACGACTAACGCAGGAACCCCTGTCAGGCTCGCTTGCCTACTAATTTCATCAGCACGCTTAACCTTCGTGGCTACCACCATCGAGTCCATCGCATCCTTGAATTTATCGGCATCCACTCCCTGAGATGCAAAAAAGCGCAATATGGATTTTTCGCTGAATAGACGTCGCCCCTGGTCGTGAATTGCCTGAAACAGTGGGTTATGGATTTTATCCAACACCCCCATTGCTTCAGCGGCATAATAGACCTTGGCGTGTAACTTCCAATTAGGATTTAAGGTAGCGGGGATTGAGACAATCTGGATGTCTTTATCAGCCGTTTTTTTCCACTTTTGGAGAGAGGGTTCCAAATGGAAGCAATGCGGGCATCCATACCAAAAGAACTCCGTAACCTCAATTTTTTCGGCAGGCGCATCAGATAGCAGGGGGTCAAACAACTCAACATAATGAACGCCTTCCTCAAAGTTTCCTCCTTCAACGGTAGGAGGAGCTACCTTTGCTTGCGGTGTAGCGGGAGAAGAGGTCTTCTCCGCTTGCTGTGAATCAGCGCAAGCCACCAGCGGCATAGTCAATATCATCAGTATCAAATAGCTTATCCGTAACATTTCAACTCTCATTTTAGTATTCTCTTCAGTAATATTAAGTCCAGGAACCGGTAGATCATAAGGCGACTTCAAGCAAAGCCTTTATCAACCAAGCACGAATTATCGCAATATATACCCACCCCACTCAAGAACACACAATATGCTATATATACTCTTATGGCTCCGCTATTAAAGTGATTCTAAAAATCTGCTCATCTCGCTTGATTCCTTCAATAACTGCTTTCCAGCCGCTTTCAGCAGGTCTACCGCATTAGGATCAAGCGCAAAGGAGGTGGGCTGGTGTTGGAGGAAATCTCTTTCGTCTTTATTTTGAAGACGCTGAAGACTGGCATTGACCAGAAAAATTTCAGGCTCGGCATCGCAGTGTGCTTTGCCACACCGCACTAGGCGCATTGCCTCACGCCATTCCTCCAAGTTTTTGCGAAACAAACGTAACGTTTCGTCATTGTAGCGGTTTACCTGCACGGTCGTGGCAACATCCACAGAATCAATTGCTGAGGGTGGATCTTTAAGCTGATTTAATGCGGTATTCGGTGAAGCGGCGGCATTAACGACAATAATAAGCACCTTTTCCAACTCAGAATTTAATTTAATTCTCGCCTCTGTATTTGAGTCACGATGATGCAATCGAATTTTATCGATTAGTGCACGTAGCCCGAGATTATCAGCCAACCCTCCATCGAGTAGGTGAATGTAGGGTCGCTCCTGCAAGTTCTGATATCCATCAATCTTGCGGGCTAGGGCCATTCTTTCATCACCACCGTATGGGGAGGAAAGCACTTTTTGCACCCATGCGGGTGCCTGGTAGTCGCAACTGCCTGCATGATTAAGCAATGTTACTGGCGAGAAAAGCCCTGGAACTGCTGAAGATGCTGTTATCGCACGAGCTACGGAGAATTGCTCTAGATCAGAGCAGATCAAATCAAAATGTGCTTGATCAAATGTAAAACCATCGCCCAATGTCATATCTGTGGCATTAATCAGGATCTGAGGTCCTGCACGTAATTGCATATCAGCAAAAATAGCACCATCGAATAGAATTTGGTCGTAATAGTCCTCTGCCATTTCACTACGATCATAATATCGTGACCAAAGCTTTCTCCATACAGCAGGGTTAAATAATGCAGCAATTAAGTTCCCATCAATATTGCGTTTGAGAAAATCCGTTTCAAAATTCTCGAATAATCGATCACCGAATAACCCATAATAGGCAGCCGTAAAACTGCCTCCTGAGACAGCAGAGATTACATCCACTTCATCCAGTAAACGCCGTACCCTACCGTTCCACGCAATTTGGTTTTCCGCTAAAAATTGCATGACGCCGTAGGAAAGCGCGGACGCACGCATCCCTCCTCCCGAAAATGTTAGAACCACAAGTAGATCATCTGCCTGATCTCGGTAGGCAAACGGTACAGGGACAGTGGAGGGTTTCAAGGGTTGATTAACCGGAAAATGTGCGCAAGCAACCAGCAAAAAAGAGGTGAGAAATACCACGATGGATCGAAATTGAAGAATCATAGTAAGCTATTTATAGACTATGATCCATAATATCGTTCGAGCACAAATAAGCGCGAGATATCCCTCACAACCTTAGAACCGTTATGAAAAAACCACTGCTACGAAATATGCTCACTGAGCTTATCGCCACTCCATCGGTGAGTTGCACATCCGCTGATCTAGATATGAGCAATCGAGGTGTAATAGATTTACTTGCTGTTTGGTTAGAAGGCGCAGGGTTTGAAGTCAATATCTTACCAGTGCCAGATCATCCCGGGAAATTCAACCTAATCGGAACTGTAGGAGAAGGTTCTGGTGGACTGATCCTTTCAGGACATACGGATACCGTACCTTATGATGCCCAATATTGGGCGCACGATCCTTTTCGTCTGACCGAAGATGGTAACCGCCTTTATGGTCTCGGCAGTACCGATATGAAGAGTTTTCTTGCGCTTGCCATTGAAGCTGCTACACAGTTTGATTCAAAAGATTTTAAGCACCCCTTAATCATTCTCGCCACAGCCGATGAAGAGACTGCAATGAGTGGTGCTCGCGCACTATCAGCCTCGGATCTCTCCCAAGGTCGCTATGCCGTCATCGGCGAACCCACCGGATTACAGCCTATCCGTCAACATAAGGGGGTCATGATGGAGGCCGTGATACTGCACGGACAATCTGGCCACTCAAGCAATCCCAGACTGGGCAACAGTGCCTTAGAGGGTATGCAAGCAGTTATGAGTGAACTGCTCTGCTACCGTAAGGAATTGCAGAGTCGCCACCACGATCCCGCCTTTGCGATCCCCGTTCCTACCCTGAACTTTGGCCATATTCATGGCGGCGATAACCCCAACCGAATCTGTGGGGAATGTGAACTCCATTTAGACTTGCGCCCTCTACCCGGAATGCAGATCGATCAACTGCGCAGAGAATTACGCGAACGCGTCACATCTGTTACCGAGTCGCTAGATCTGAACTGTGAGTTCAAAGCCTTGTTCGCCGGAATGGATGCCATGCAGACACAGGCAACCTCACCCATTGTGGCCGCAGCAGAATCACTCACGGGCTATACCAGTGACGCTGTTGCGTTTGCTACCGAAGGCCCTTACCTCAATAGACTAGGTATCGAGACTGTTATTATTGGCCCCGGTAGTATCGATCAAGCCCATCAGCCGGATGAGTTCCTTCCTCTGAATCAAGTTAAGCCGACTATCGAACTACTACGCCAATTGATTCATCGATTTTGTATCGCTTCAACACCATAAGCCAACTGCGACCTCCAAAAATAACCCATAGTTTTAGGCTGAAACATGCTGCAATGAAGCTAGTCTAGACACACTCAGATCCCTCAATACCTTGGCTGCGCTCAAGCACCCGTTTCACCAAGTGCCTCAAAAGCGGTCTTGAAACGGGAGGTTTTTAGACAGATCTATACGAGTTGTACAGTAGAAGGATCTAAGTTCCATGAGTATTTTTTACGGTAAAGCGCTTTGCATGGCAGGATAAATACTTATTGAAGTTACAAATACAAATCGTTATTATTCGCACTTCTTTAATTACTTCTCTAAACTCTCAGGTATGACGAAATTAGTAGTGACCCCTCTCTCTATGGGTGTAACGATGTTGTTGAGCGGTGCAGTCACAGCCAGTGATGTTGATACTTTATCGGTGTCAGCTCAGATTAGGTTGGGCTATATTTCGAATGCGCAAGGGGAGGAACCCAAACAGAATACTCTTGCACTGGGAGGTAAGTTTGGTTTTTTGATGCCCGCTGTTAACGGCATGAGCGCGGGTGTTGGGTTTTATTCCACGAATGCCCTGTTTGGTAAGGACGAGAACCTGGCGTTTTTAAACGCACAGGGCGACGGATACAGTATTTTAGGAGAATCCTGGGTTGCGGTGGATGCAGGAGCGACTCGGTTAACGGTGGGCCGGCAGGTGTTGGATACCCCGTTTGCGGATACTGATGATATCGCGATGATTCCCAATCTTTTTGAGGGGGTTGCTGTGACGAATAAGAGCCTTCAGGACACGACGATCACGCTGATGCACTTACGCAAATGGGCTGGCAGGGATAATCAGATTCCGGAGACGTTTATGAATATAAATAAAAGTCAGGGTGTCAGCATTATTGGGGTGAGTTATGCACTCAATGAATATAGTTCACTTCAAGCTTGGCATTATGATGCGCCGGGTTTGGCAGGAATGACCTATCTGGAAGCAGCTTACGGGAGTGATAGGTTTAATCTGGCGATCCAGGCGACAAAGCAGTCCGATAAAACAGTCGATGGTTCTGGTTTGGAGGGAGAGGTTTGGGGAGCAATGGCGGATTATTCGTCTGCCGATTTCACGTTTTCGACCGCTTATAATTCTGTCTCTGGAGTTGTTAGTAACGGTTTTGGGGGTGGCCCATATTTTACTTCTAGCGAGGATCATACGCTTGATGGTGTTGAGGATGAGTGCGCAACATTGCTGGGATTTGAATACAGGGGGTTTGCTCCTTTCGATGTGGCGGTTGTTAGAACGCGTTTTGTTCAGAGCGAGGACGAGACCGACTGGATTATGCGTTACTCACACAGTGATAGGCTTAACGCAGATATCGTCTATCACGATATGGGTGATGACGGTAAGATGACCAAGGTGTTTATCAATTATGATTTCTAATCTTCAGACAGGCGAGAGTCTATTTGTGAAAAATGTAAATGTGATCAATAGCGCTCCCCGCCCACTCAATGAGCTTTCCATCGGTGATCATGCCCGAGTGATCGAGATTCAGGGTGGCAAGCAAATGACGCGTCGGCTAATGGGGTTGGGTTTGAAAGCGGGTTCCGATGTGACTATTTTGCATCGAAGGGGGCAGGGTGTGGTTGTAGGCAGCGGTGGTAACCGTATTGCTATCGGTGGCGGTGTGGCTGACCGCGTGATGATGCAATTACTGACTAAATTACCATCGGATGAAGACGATGGGTAAGTGTTGTGATGATGACTCAGGTGCAGGGCGATCAACTTTGTCAGATGCCTTACATATTGCTTTGGCTGGCAACCCCAATTGTGGTAAATCCGCATTGTTCAATGCTTTTACGGGGATTCGCCAAAAGACAGGCAACTGGCCTGGCGTCACTGTGGAGCGCAAGGAGGGCCGTTTCCATTTGCAGGATCGAGAGGTCGTTGCGGTTGATCTTCCGGGCATTTATTCGTTGGATGCCAGCTCTCTTGATGAAGCGGTGACGCGCGATTACCTGCTTTCTCAACAGGCCGATGTGATCGTCAACGTTATTGATGCCACCAATCTTGAACGTAACCTTTATCTTACCGTGCAAATGCTGGAGATGGACGTGCCGATGGTGATTGCGTTGAATATGATGGATGTTGCTCAGCGCAGAGGCGTACGCATTGATGTAAATAAGCTCAGCAAGGAGTTGGGTTGCCCTGTGGTACCCATTGTTGCGGTTAAGGGGGAAGGTCTATCTGAGTTGAAAAAAGCTATTGCCACCGTGAGTGCCGGTCGTCGGGTTGCAGGGTATCGCCTGGCTCATGATGAGACCGTAGAGCAGGCCATTGCCGATTTAATGGACGATATTCAGTGCGAAGGGGGGCAATGTGCCAAGCACTGGATGGCGTTAAAAATGCTTGAAGATGACGAGAATGCGTTGAGCCATGCGAACGATGCGCTCAAAAAGAAAGTGGTGGTTTGGCAAAAAGCAGTTGTGGATCGCACCGGTGAGGAGGCGGATATTCATATTGCTAATAGCCGCTTTAGTCACGCTCACGCGCTGGCTCGGCAGGTCATCCGTGAGAAAGGAAAGTTGGGAAAAACCCTGACAGATCGTATTGACCATATTGTACTTAGTCGCTGGTTAGGTATTCCTGTTTTTATGCTCGTGATGTATCTGATGTTTATGTTCGCGATTAATATTGGTGGAGCCTTTATTGATTTTTTCGATGGTGTGGCGGGGGCATTGTTTGTCGATGGTCTCGGACACTGGATGGGTTCATTTGGCTCACCGCAATGGTTGATCGTTTTATTGGCAAATGGTGTGGGGGCTGGCTTGCAGGTGGTGGCAACGTTCATCCCTATTATTGCTGCTTTATACCTGTTTTTATCGATTATAGAAGATTCAGGTTATATGGCGCGTGCGGCGTTTGTGATGGATCGCTCCATGCGTGCCATCGGGCTGCCAGGCAAGGCATTTGTGCCGCTGATTGTCGGTTTTGGCTGCAATGTGCCCGCGATTATGGCAACGCGTACACTGGAAAATGAACGCGAACGCAAATTGACGATTTTAATGAATCCGTTTATGTCTTGTGGAGCCAGGCTGCCTGTTTATGCTCTGTTTGCTACAGCCTTTTTTCCCAGCAATGGTCAGAACGTGGTATTTGCGCTTTATTTGATCGGAATTCTTGCCGCCATTGGTACAGGCTTGGTGATGAAGCGAACTCTGTTGCCAGGGCAAAGTTCTGGTTTTATGATGGAATTGCCGCCTTACCATTTGCCCACACTCAAGGGCGTTTTTCTGCGAACGTGGGATCGTCTAAAGTTATTCATTAAGGAGGCAGGCCAGGTTATTGTGGTGATGGTGATACTGATCAATGCGCTAAACTCCATTGGTACGGATGGTAGCTTTGGCAATGAAGATACTGAAAAATCTATATTAAGTGCCGTTAGTCAAACCATCACGCCTATTTTTTCCCCTATGGGAATTTCGGAGGAGAACTGGCCTGCCACCGTAGGCATATTTACCGGTGTATTGGCTAAAGAGGTGGTGGTTGGCGCGTTGAATTCACTGTATACCGCGCTCTCGGAGGAAGGCTCTGATGTAAAAGACATGCCTTTTAATCTATGGAGTTCTTTAAGTGACGCTGTGGCAACGGTTCCCGAAAATCTGCTTGCGGTAAAAAATAGTTTACTTGACCCTATAGGCTTGGGAGTGGGGGATATAGCGTCCCAGGATGTAGCTGCCGAAACCCAAGGTGTCGATCAGGGTGTTTTTGGTGCGATGCTGCAGCGGTTCGACGGGCAGGTAGGTGCTTTTGCTTATCTTCTTTTTGTGCTGATGTATTTTCCTTGTGTTGCCACTATTGGGGTTATTGTTCGCGAAGCGGGCTTGTCTTGGGCGCTGTTTGTTGCTGCCTGGACAACGGGGATTGCCTATATCACTGCAACGCTTTTTTATCAGCTCGCTACGTTTAACCGGCATCCCGTAAGCTCGACTGCTTGGGTTATCGGTTTGGGTGTTGCCGCACTGATTGCGATTCTATCGCTAAGAAAGTGGGCGAATCGAAAGAGCGATATTCCGCCGCCACCTATTTTGGAAACGAGCTGATGTTGCTTGATATCAAACGTTATTTGATGGAACGACAGCGAGTATCGCTGCAAGATCTTGCTTTGCACTTTGATACCGATAGGGATGCGATGCGTGGTATGTTGGAAGCGTGGATAAGAAAGGGCAAAGTGATCCAGTGTGATGCGATTGCCTGTGGTGGTTGTAGCTCCAATTGCAGTACCGCTCAGCAACAAGAGGCCTATGAGTGGAGTGAAAAGGTATTAGCTCCGCCAACTCTCATGAAGTAATGAGTGCGTAATCTTAAGTATGTCTAGAGCCTGCCAATATTTTTGTGTAACTACCCTTAACGATAAGGTGCTATGGCTTCTACGTATTAGTAAATCCAGTCTTCTTAGAGTATTGGTGAGCTTCTTCGTCAGTATTACTTCTTTTCTATGTGTGTTCGTCAGTAGGTGAGATATAGTCTATAACTAAAGTATTAAAACTCCTTTTTATTTGTTTGGAGAGTTCTTTTTGACGGTACTTTAAATGAGGGCTAACCCATGTTTATGAGTGTATGAGGCATTGGTTGGGTCTGTGGATTAATATGGTAATGCAGGGGTGTGTACGCATAGGTAATATTGCATACGTCGAGTTGTTTAAGGCTACGATATTCCTTCATTAAGTGTGTTGTATGGCACACGAAACCGAATAGGTTAAAAGGCTTCAGGATGTTGTTATCTTGTGTTAAGTCTGTCGCAGTATCTGTCCTTATTTGTAATATTGATTTGAATAATAGGTAAAACGAGGGATAGATCTGCGTTTTCTTGAGAGTGATTAAATATACTGCGGGCTGCTAATGACTAGCTGTGTGGTTTATAATCACTCGCATGTGTGGATATGGGATGGGGAATATGCAGGGTCTTCATCAGTCCTGAAGGTTGCTTTTACACCTAAGTCCCATTTTTACGTCGATCTGACTGGTAGATGTTTATGATATGGAATCATGAACTTTTGCTACTGTCAGAGAGGTAGTGAGCCATTAACTTATGAATCGTACAAATGAGGATATACAGAATATGAAGGCTTTTCCATTCTTGCGAGCATTTTACCTGCTTTTGGTTATTGTTTTGGCGGGCTGCCAGTCTCCAGGGCCACAACCTGGAGAGGGCCTAACTCCGGGCGCTAAGGATATGGCTCTGGCGACATACAGTAACGCAGATGGTTACCGGATTGGTGTTGACGACGAAGTACATGTAAACGTCTGGAAAAATCCTGACCTATCAGTAAAGGTGCCGGTTAGGCCTGATGGGAATATTTCAGTACCCTTGATTGGAGATGTTGCTGTTGGTGGAAGGATGCCAACGGAGGTTGCACAAATTATCAAGAAGAGGCTGAGTGTCTACCTTCGTGATCCTCAAGTTACCGTTATTTTATCTAAACTACAAAGCCATAAATATATTTCACGTGTGCGGATTACCGGTGCGGTAACGAAACCTGTATCGATTCCATTCCGTCAAGGAATGACGGTGCTGGATGCTGTACTTGAGGCAGGAGGCGTGAATAAATTTGCGTCTGCTGATGGCACCAAGCTTTATCGGAAACTGGGTAAAAAAAGTGAAGTAAAGTCGGTTAAATTGAAGCGCATTCTAAAGAAGGGTGATTTGAGTACCAACTGGCCTTTAGCGCCAGGTGATGTGATTACGGTTCCCGAACGCGCCTTCTAGCAAGCGATGGATTGATATTTACCTTGAAACGAATTCAGGACATAGCCCAGAAATGAGATACGCCGTAGAAACTGACTATAAGTTGCTGTTACGCAATTTCGTTCAATATAAAACGTTTATGGTGCTTATGTTTTCGTTGATTGCTATTACAGCATCGGTGGTAGGGTATTTCACGCCTAAAAAGTATGCGTCATACGCGACTCTACTTCTTGATGGTAAAACTATAATTGCTCCATTAATGAAAGGTGCTGCTGTGTCAGCCGAGACCAATGATTGGTCGATGGTCGCTGAGGAAATTATTTCAAGCCGTAAGTCAATGACGCGTTTAATGCGTGAGTTGGGGTATATTGAAGATGGAATTAGTTCGGAAAAAGATGAGGTTTTGCTAGATAAGCTTAGAAAGAATACAAAAGTTGCCTTGACCGGGAATGACAACTATTTACAAATCGGGTTTAAAGATACTGACCCTTATTTTGCTAAAGAAGTTGCTACACATCTTACTGATATTTTTATCGATGCCACTCACGGAGCGCGTGCTGATGAGAGTCAGGAAGCTTTTGAGTTTATTGATATTCAGGTGAGTACCTATCATGAAAAATTACTTATTGCTGAGGAACAGCTTAAGGAGTTTAAAAATAAACGTCTTTCAGAAGGGACGAGCTCAGAAGCCTCAGTATCTGACCGGATTCAGCGCTTACAGAATATTATTGATAAATCTACGCTTGAATTAAAGGAAGCAAGAATTAAGCGAAGTTCACTCAAAAATCAGATGGAGAGCGAAGTCCAGACAACGATTAGTTTGGGGCGTCAATCGCAGTACTTTAAGCGCTTAACCGCTTTGCAAGATAAGATGGCATCATTGCGACTCCAATATCGCGATACACATCCTGATATTGTCAATATACAGTACCAAATCGATGATTTAAAGCGTCGAATTCAGGAGGAGAAGGGCAGTGAATCTTCTGAGTACAGTGGGCTAGGGGATGGTATTAAAACCAATAAAATCTATCAAGATATTCGTATGCAACTTGGGGAAGTTAATACTCGAATTGCAACGCTAGAAACACGCATTTCGGTGACTAGGGAGAATATTGCTAAGGAAAGAAAAAAAGGGAAAAGTGTTCATACAAGTGATGCCGAGCTTGCGGAGTTAACGCGTACTTACAATGTTAATAAAAAGATTTATGAGGATCTATTGAAGCGGCGTGAGGCAGCTCGTGTATCTAAAGAAATTGATGAGCAGCACAAAGGCTTGAGTATTAAAGTATACGAACCTGCTTACCTTCCTCTCAAGCCATCTGGCTTAAGGTTTTTTCATTTTGTGTTGCTGGGGCTATTGTTTGGTGGATTGGCTCCTGCCGCACTTCTCTATATGTATCAGCTTGTCGATAACAACATTAAGTCGCTTGAGTTGCTTAAGCTCAAGGAAGATGTACCTGTTATCGGCTCTATGCCGGATGTCTTAAATTCTCGAGATATGCGGGCTCATAGCTTAAATAGCCGCTTGATATATGTTTTTTTATTACTTGTTTTTCTGTTAATCGGTGCGATTGGGTACCTAAAATTAATTCATGCAGGTTAAGGCAGATAATTAATATGTCAGATGATGGATCAGGAAGTATAGGCAAGGCTCTGGAGAAAGTAAGGGGTGGCAATGCTCAGTCTGCGGGCGCTCTTGCGGAAAGTCGTCAGCATGATAATACGATGGGGATGCGTAGATTTGAGTATGAAGATGCAATAATTGCGCGCAATGTTGAAGCAAGCGAGCAGATTCTTAGAATGGCTCAGCCGTTTGTTTTTACGAAAAAGGAACTGGATGAGCAGCACATTATCTATCAAGAAGATAAAAATTCTGTTGCTTATTCTCTGTTAAAAGATTTGCGAAATCGAATAACGCTTCAAAGGCCCGGCATGGGATCTACTATTTTAGTAACATCGATTTCCACGTCATTGCAACCTTCGTTATTTGCCCGAAATCTAGCTGCGATTATTTCAGCCGATGAGAGTCGAACTTCTCTTCTCCTTGAGACTCACCCCACTGAATCGAGGTTATATGGGAATTTAGACGTTGTAACAGGTCTTTATAACTTTATTGGTGAGATTGTTACGCGGGTGGAGGATGTGATTTATCCAACGGGGGTTCCTAGAATGCGGGTTATCCCCTTTGGAAACGCTGATTTTCCTAATTATGACTACCTCCGTTCTACCCGTATGCGTGTATTGATTAAGGATATCATTAGACGTTATCCAAGGGAGCGCCATACCATTATTGATGCGCCGGCAGTTGATGAGGTTTCGGATGTCGAATTACTAAATGAGTATGTGGATCATATCGTTGTTTGCTTGCCTTATGGAGGGGTTTCAGCGGTTCAGTTGAACAAAGGGCTTGATAAGCTGGATAGGAATAAGCTTTTGGGGGTGGTTATGACGGGATCTCCTAGAATTCCAAAATTCTTTCCTAAATTCATGAAATAGCAGTCTGGCTTGTGATAAATATGAGATGGGTTCTGTTATTGGTAAGTTTGTCTATGTTGCTGAATGAAGCAAATGCGAAGGAGTTTATCCCTCGCCTTGGTTTGTCCGTTGAACAGAATGATAATATTTATAAAACAAAAGAAGGTGCGGAGCAAGATACAGTCGTAACACCCTATTTTGGTTTTATATACGAAGATCAAGGATCTCAACTGGATGCTTCTATTGATTTTGAAATTCGAAATGAGCGTTATTTGAATAATTCGCCGAATAACCAGAATTTATTCTCTGCGAACTCTTTTCTTGACTGGATTATTGTACCTAACCGATTTGTTTGGGCTTTTGAGGATATGGCTAATACTCAACGCATCACTGCTTTTGAGGCAGCAAAACCAAGTAATATCCAAAACTTTAATGTTTTCACTACAGGTCCTGATTTCATTTTTTCAGATGGCTCCTATGAAGGATTGCTAAAGCTCAGGGTAGGTGATGTTTATTACTCGGATACGGGCGCAGATAATCAAAGGCTTATCGGTTCAGCTTCTGCTAAACGATTGATTAATGAGTATAGCTCCCTTGGCCTTAAGGCGGCTGTCTCGCTTGTTGATTTTGAGGAAGTTTTTAGAGTTGATTATGATATTGGCTTTATGGGGGCGGCGTATGAGCGTGAGTTGCCTTACGGAACATTTCAAATAACTACTGGTTTTAACTGGGTTAATCATGATAACGGGATCGAAGAGAATGCGCCCATGGGCGAACTCGAGTTTGAATATGATAATGGAGCAAATGTTTTGAGGTTAGCGGCTTCCTCTAAGTATTCTGATCCTGCACTAGAGGCTTATGACCCTCTCTATTCTCGGCAGTATGATGTTGGGGTCGGTAAGCCCGTGAATGCCAATGAGGTATCTGGGGTTGAGGTTGTGGACTCTAATAGAGCGGAGGCTAGCTATACTCGGGAGGGTGCACGAGTGAAAGCGACTGTTTTGGGGTATCTCGAAAATCGAGAGCCTTTACTAGGTAATCCAGCAAGTTATTTGGAGCAAGTGGGGTATAACGTGGGTCTTGCGTATCAACTGAGGGATAATCTATCGCTTTGGGTTGGCCACAATGCTTCTGATAATGATTTCACGAAGAAGAACTCATATGTGAAGAGTGTGTCAACAAGTGTTGGTGTTAATTACAATATTTCTCAGTATCTTAAACTCACAGTGGGGGCGAGTGTCGGAGAGGATAGCAGTGATGATCCTAAGCGAGACTTTAGCAATGATATTGTTTTTCTGCGAATAGAATATAGTGGTGCCTCAAAGGAGAGGGAATAGTTATGTACCTTGATCATTTTAAACTAATATCTGATCCATTCCGGCTTTCTCCTGATTCTGCTTTTTTCTATCCAAGCTTGTCTCATACTACTGCCAAGAATTATATGGAATATGTTCTATGGAGTAGGGATAGTTTTATTGTTATTACAGGCGAGATAGGTACAGGGAAAACTACCCTGATTCAAAAAATGCTGGATGAAGCGGGCCCGCGATTGACAGTGGCTAGACTTCACCAGACCCAATTGAACGAGGTTGAATTTCTTCAGGCATTGCTGGATGAGTTGGGAGAGAGTCCGTTTCATACTCAATCCAAAGTCGAGCTACTTAGCATGTTGAATGCATACCTAAAACGGAAGTATGAAGAGGGTGAGACTGTAGTTGTCATCATTGATGAAGCGCAGAACCTCAGCCCAAGGGTACTTGAGGAAATACGCCTTCTATCTGGTTTTGACTCTAATCGTGAAAAACTGCTGAATATATTTCTTGTGGGGCAGCCTGAGCTCAAAGAAACACTAGCAAAGCCAGAGTTAGAGCAATTGGTTCAAAGAATACGGTTGCATTTCCACCTGGAAGGGCTTGGCTTTGATGAAGTACGCTCGTATATACGATACCGGCTTTCGATTGCTTCTGAAAGGAAGTTGCTGCCTAAACCACCCTCTAGGAAGCTAATTGAGTATGCCAACTCGAACAGTAAAATTCAGACGCCTGCTGACCTAATTGGCGATGAATTAATGAGCGATATAATTAAGTACACAGGGGGTATTCCTCGGCTCATTAATACCCTATGCGACACCGTGCTGTTAACTGCCTATGCTAAAGATAAGCTAACAATTTCTAAGGAAGATCTTTCCGCAGCGCTTGAGGATTTACAATGGCAACCTTATTTAGAACGGTTTCCGCATAAAGCGAAGAATTCTCCTGTTTCGGGTGAATATAAGCTATTCGTGATGAAAGAGGGCACCATGGTATCTGTAGAAGGCTTATCAAAAGACGTCATTCTTGTGGGAAGAAGTCATCTTTGTGATATTAAGATTGATCAAAAATCTGTTAGCGGAAAGCATTTTCAGCTTACTTTGAAGGCAGATGGCTATGTTCTGGAGGATTTGAACAGTACCAATGGGACGTATGTGTGCGGTGATCGTGTGGCTAAAAAGAAAATGAAGGATGGCGATACGATAGAAATTGGTACTTATACGCTCAAATATAAAGTGAATAAAGTGGCTGATACGGATGGGCGAATACTCGATATTGCATCCAAAGCAAAAAATCTCGCTTAATTGCTTCTTTAGTTAACCTAAGAAGGCACTTCGTGTGCAAGAACTAAAAATAATTGTTGTTTTCTTTGCCGTGGGCGGGATTTCTTCCTTAGCCTATGCCATCGCATTTGGTCGATACAAGTATTTGATCCCATTGATGGCTGCGTGGATGGCGATTATTGCCACGGTATTTGTGATTAAAAATATCTGGATTGCCTTTCTTGTTGTTCTTTTGGTAAAGCTTATTTTTGTGAAAAATGATGTCGAAAAAAGCATCGTTTTCTTTCTGAGTCTTTTGCCCGTAATCCCGGCTAGTTTTGTATTTCCTTTTGTGAAGCCAGGCATGCTTTACTTTATGGATTTGAATATGCCACTTGTTTTGTCAATGGTATTTTTATTGCCTCTTATCCCTAAAATAGCGTCGGAGAATGAAGATACGGCATATAGATCTGATGTTATGTTTACGTTGTTGCTAGTAATATTTTTGTTTGGATCATTTCGTGAGCGATATGAGTTTCAAATCACGTTTTTTGCTGGAGTGCGAGAGGTTATTACCACCGTATTTACTATTTTGATTCCCTTCTATGTTTTGTCAAGAGGGCTTAGAGGGATAGAACAGATAAGTAATGTCATCAAGGGCATGGTGGTTACGGGAACCTTTATTGCTGTCTTTGCATTTGTAGAGGCTATATTGAAATGGAAAATTTATCCTGAGTTAGGGGGGTATTTGAATGCCTTTGGTGCAGGGTCTATCCATAATTTGTATGAGGTAAGATATGGTCTTTTACGTGTAGCGGTCAGTTTGACACATCCTATCACCCTGGGGTTCTATCTTTCTTTTATTTTTGGTCTAGTCGTTTATTTATTAAGAAGTCAAAAAGCTTCCCGTTTGGGTTATATCTTGTTTTATGGGCTATTTAGTGGGGCAATGTATCTCACTATTTCGCGAGGGGCATGGGTTGGGTTTGCGGTGATATTCTTTGTGTTGTTGGCATATAAGATTCAACCGAAAGCTCGACTAATGCTGTTGCTTCTATCTTTATTGCTTACGCCGTTTATTGTGTTTATTGGTGTTGATAACAGCGCTCAGTCATCTGGAAATAGCTCAGGCGAAGTGGATGAGTTTGGTACCATGGAATATCGTTATAATTTAGCGCTAGCGTCTGTAAAGGTGATTCCTAGGCAGTTCTTCTTTGGTTCCAGGACATATAAAAACTATCCAGAAATGCAGGCTCTTGAGCAGGGGCAAAAAATTATCGATATAGTGAATGGTTATCTCAATATTGCATTAGATTATGGCGTAATAGCGATGGCTATTTTTCTAGTGTTATTGATGCGGGCTGCCCTTGAGGGTGTGAGGAGTTACCAATACGGATTTGACTATGAAGTTGAGGAATATCAATTCCTTGGGATATCACTGATTGCTATCGTCTACTCTCTTGCTATTCAGCTTGTATTTACGAGTTTTGGTGGTGAAGTTGCGGCATATTTATTCATTATTATGGCGTTATCGAGGAGTATTAAGTTTTCAAGAGAGGATGTGATCGAAGGTTTTGTTAGCCCGGTGTCGAGTGCCAGTGATGAAAAATATTAATGCAGGCTCGTAAAAGTTTCCAAATAGATTTTCTCTATAGGAAACAGAGATAACAAATATCATAGATACAACAAGCATCATACTGTGTTTTGGGGTTTATAAAAAGCTAACTTCTCCTAGAGGGCGTAGGGGCTTTAATGTGCTAGCTTATTGGGATTACTAGTCATATGAATAATGAGTCGGGAACAAATGGGATTGGTAAAAATAGCCTGATCGTTATAGTGGGGCAGTTCGGCAGTATATTCATTAAATTTTTTTCTAATATACTATTGGCGTGGTTTTTGACGCCTGATGCTTTTGGCGTTGCGGCCATTGTTATGGTTGTGCTTATTGGGCTTTCTTTGTTATCGGATGTGGGAATTGCCGATAGCATCGTACGTAATCCAAAAGGGGGGGAGGAAGACTTTTATAGATCGGCATTTGTCGTTCAATTAGTTCGTGGGTTGGTTCTATACCTATTTGTTGTCTTAATCTCAAAGTCCGTTGCCGACTTTTACAACGAAGATATACTGCAGGCCTGCCTTCTTGTGGGAGGTGTTTCATTGATTACAGAGGGTTTTTACTCTACCCGTGCATTTGTGATGCAAAGGAACCACCAGGTAAAGCCATTGGTTATCCTTGATATTTTCGCTCAATTGATTACCGCCGTACTCGTTTTAATTATTTGTTTCTTTAATCCAACCGTTTGGGCGCTTATTTTCGCTCATATTTTTAGTTCTGTAGTTAGATTGATAGGTAGTCATTATCTAGCACCTATGTCATTTCATGGCTTCAAAATCAGAAAGAAATACTTTTATGAAATATTTGGTTTTGGTAAATGGATTTTTCTCGCTACACTCTTCCATTTTGTGATTACGCAGTCAGATAAGTTGATGTTAGGAAAACTTGTTGCGCCGTCTGAGTTGGGTGTGTATTCGATAGCTGCAGCACTTGCTGGAATTTCGCTAATGCTATCCTTTAATCTAGGGGTTAGGATTCTCTATCCTGTACTGTCAGAGGCGGCTAGAGAATCAAAAGATATTTACTCTCTCAAACTAGATCAGGTGCTTAGGCAGTTATTGCCAATATTATTGGCTTTTATTATGCTCACGTTTGCGTATGCCCCCCCGTTTTTTGAGTATTTATATAAAAGCGACTATGGCCCTGCTGGTGGAATTACTCAATTGTTAGCTATCATGACTTGGTTCATGATCGTTTATGATTTATACCACAAGGTTCCTGTCTCGTATGGGGCGCCCGAGTACACAGCGTTTTGCTCTTTTGTAACATCGGTGTTTAGGGTGTTGCTTAGCCTTCTGGGTTTTCAGGCTTTTGGGTTGCCTGGTTTTATTGTTGGGTTAGCGACGGGCTCCGTCATCGGTATTTTTACAGTGCAAGTGTGGATGTTTAGGAAGGGGCTGGTATTAAGTTTTTATGAACTTAAGTTAAGCTTATTTTTCTTTCTTGTTATTGCGCTATATTATGGATCCCCGTTTGTTATTGGTGGCGTTTACCAGAAAGAGATACTTGCGCTTTTTATTACCGCGTTAGCGGCTTTCTTTCTTTTCTTTTCGTACAAAACTCAAATTACTGCTTATATGCGTGAGAGGAGCGTCGCTGTAAAATAAATGCTTTCTACTGCGGTTATTGCCTAGTATTAGGAGTATAATGCCCTTTAATTTTTTTGGCTTATATTTGGAAACGTGTTGAATATCAATATAATAGAGGGTGATTTTTATTCGGAGAAGGTAGTCGTAGGCTTATTAGCGGCACGCTTTAATGGATTTATCGTACAGAGTTTACTTGAGGGCGCTACCGACACCTTAAAGCGCCACTCGCCTGTAGAGATTAATTATGATGTTGCGTACGTACCCGGTGCTTTGGAGCTGCCTATAGCTGCTCAAGCTATGGTTCGCTCAGGTAAGTATGATGTGCTTATCGCATTGGGTGCTGTAATCCGGGGCTCCACACCGCATTTTGATATTGTTTCCGCAGAAAGCGCGAAAGGTCTTGCTAGCGTTTCTATGGCGACAAATACCCCTGTAATCAATGCCATCCTAACAACTAATTCGATTGAACAAGCGATTGAGCGTGCGGGTACCAAGGCTGGAAACAAGGGGGCTGAGGCTGCAATGAGTGCGCTTGAAATGGTTAGTCTATTGCGCAAATTGAATGGCTGAAAAATCAAAGTCATCAAGGGTTTTTCATCGCCGTCATGTGGCTAGAAAGTTGGCGATGCAAGCTATTTACCAATGGCAGCTTACTGGTCAGTCCGCAAGTGGTATTGTTAAGCAGTTTCACGATGATATTGATTATCCAAAGTCCGATCCAGAGTATTTTGCAAAGCTTACGATCCAAACTATTCAAAGCAGTCATTTGCTAGATGAGTTGTTGAAGTTGCATTTGGATAGGGATGTTGAACGTGTGGATCCGGTAGAACGTGCCATATTACGGCTTGCGGTGAATGAGCTAAAGGAGCATCAGGAAGTTCCATACCGTGTGGTTCTTAATGAGGCTATCTCGTTGACTAAAAAGTTTGGAGCGCAGGACGCATACAAATATGTCAATGCGGTGCTTGATAAAGTGCTCCCTCAGTTGAGGAAACAAGAGCTTTCTGCCAGGTAGTGCTCAATTTAGGCAACGTGACTGAAACATAGAGCATAGCATGGTGCTAGAGTTCGACTTAATCCAGGCGTTTTTCCAGCGAAATACTCGTGTAGACGATATTTCTGTTGGTATTGGTGATGATGCCGCTATTGTTAATGTTCCTCCGGGTATGCAGTTAGTCGTAACGACAGATACGCTTGTTGAGGGCATCCACTTTCTGGAAACTGATGCGGCGACTGATATCGGTTTTAAATCACTTGCTGTTAATCTTAGTGACTTGGCAGCAATGGGGGCTATACCTAAATGGTTTACGCTTTCTCTTTGCATGCCTACCGTTGATAAAATATGGCTTGCATCGTTCTCAACGGGCTTATTCGAGCTTGCCGATACCTATAAAACGGTATTGATTGGTGGTGATACTACAAAAGGTCCATTGAATATTTGTATTCAGGCGTTAGGGGTTGTTCCTGAGGGACAGGCGATAGGTCGCTCAACGGCGGTTAGTGATGATGATATTTACGTTACAGGGACACTCGGGGATGCTGCCTTGGGGTTGCTTAGTGCACAGCATAAAGTTGAGTTGTCTGATAGCTGTGCAGAGGTATGCCAAGGGCGATTACGCCGTCCTTTCCCTAGAGTAGAAATGGGGGCTGCGCTACGAAGTATTGCTCATTCGATGATTGATTGTTCTGATGGTTTTGCTGCAGACGTTGCTCATATATTGTCGTCGAGTAAAAAATCAGCTGAAATTTGGCTGGAAAAAATTCCTATGTCCAAGGTTGTTAAGGCTTGGTTGTCTGATAGTCAGCGTTGGGAGGTTGTCTTGAGTGGTGGGGATGATTACGAACTGATTTTTACCGCTGCGCCGAAAGAACGTGAGGTAATTGAATTACTGGCAGTAGAATTATCGTGCTCTATTACGCGTGTAGGCAAGATTACACATTCAGGAGAAACGCTTTATGTTCTTCCAAACGGGCAGGCGTTAGAGCTTCAATCCAAAGGGTACTCACATTTTGAATAAGCATATTCCTGCTCGGGTAGTGCTAGGTAGCCCGATACATTTTATCGCATTTGGCTTTGGTTCCGGTTTGGCACCAACGGCACCGGGAACTGTCGGAACTCTTGTAGGTATCCCTTTTTTCTTTTTAATGGCTTCTTTATCCTTAGGGAGCTACTTAGTCCTAACCCTGCTTCTGTTTCTATTTGGTGTTTGGGTTTGCGATCAGTCGTCAAAAATGCTCGGAGTGCATGATCACGGTGGAATTGTTTGGGATGAAATTGTCGGGTATCTTGTGACTATGATTGCAGCCCCTTCCGGTTGGGGCTGGGTCGCGATGGGTTTCATACTGTTTCGAATTTTTGATATTTTCAAGCCTTGGCCTATCTCTTATCTAGATAAGCACGTGTCGGGAGGGATGGGGATTATGATTGATGACGTTCTTGCGGGTATTTATGCTCTGCTGGTGCTCCAATCATTGCATTACTTTTGGGCCTAAAAGCTACAGTGGATAGATAGATTTTGATACCATCTTCGCCTTCCATTTTTGGGTGATGAATATGACAATCCGTACGCGTTTTGCTCCCAGCCCTACAGGCTACCTACACATAGGCGGTGCGCGCACCGCGTTGTTTTCTTGGCTATTTGCGCGTAAGCATGGAGGGCAATTTATCTTGCGGATTGAAGATACTGACCGGGAGCGTTCCACGGATGCGTCTGTGCAGGCGATTCTAGACGGTATGAAATGGCTAGCGCTAGATTATGACGAGGGTCCATACTTTCAAACTGAACGGATGGATCGTTATCAGTCTGTTATTCAACAGCTATTGGATAGCGGCCAAGCTTACCATTGTTACTGTAGCAAAGAAGAATTGGATGCGATGCGTGCGGAGCAAATGGCACGCAAAGAAAAGCCTCGTTATGACGGTCGCTTTCGTGATTACAAAGGTACTCCGCCAAAAGGTACCGATCCCGTTATTCGTTTTAAAAACCCTCTCGAAGGTCATGTCGTTATTGATGATTTGGTCAAAGGTTCGGTTGTGGTAGAGAATGCGGAATTGGACGACCTAGTTATTGCGCGCTCTGATGGAACGCCCACCTATAATCTCACTGTTGTTGTAGATGACCTCGATATGAGTATTACGCATGTAATACGCGGTGATGATCATCTTAATAATACGCCACGACAAATTAATATTTTGCGCGCTTTAGGTGCAGACTTACCAAAATATGCGCATTTGCCAATGATTTTGGGTGACGATGGAAAGAGGTTATCTAAACGGCATGGTGCCGTGAGTGTGATGCAGTATGCGAAAGAGGGTTATTTGCCTGAAGCGTTGCTTAACTATCTCGTTCGATTGGGGTGGTCGCACGGTGATCAGGAAATTTTTTCGCGTGAAGAAATGATAGAGCTGTTCGATTTAAAGTCTGTAAATACAGCAGCCTCTACGTTTAATCCTGGGAAGCTATTGTGGCTCAATGAGCACTATCTTAAGACTTCTGAGTCTAACAAAATTGTTGTGCAGCTTAAAAAGTATTTATTATCAGATGCGGTCGATATCTCTGATGGCCCTGCACTTGAATCCGTTGTTATCGCATTACGTGAGCGTAGCAAGACATTAGTCGCAATGGCAAAAAACGCCCGGTATTTTTATCAGGATCCAGAGTTCTATGATAAAAAAGCCATCAGTAAGCATTTTAAAATGGGTTCGGATGGGGTGTTGAGTTCGCTGGCTGGAGCACTTCGCGGTGAAGAAGAGTGGCAAGCAAAACGCTTGCATCAACTTGTAGTGGATCAAGCGAAGGCTCTTGAATTAAATATGGGTAAGGTAGGTATGCCCCTGAGAGTTGCATTGACGGGAGGCATGGATTCTCCCGATATTGGGGTGACCATACAGCTGATTGGGAAAGAGGCTGTTTTGCGCCGTATCGACAAGGCCATTGAAGTGATTAGGCAACAGAAATCCAGTTGACAAAACGGGTTGCCTCATGTAGATTACGCGCTCCCTCTGCGGGGCTATAGCTCAGCTGGGAGAGCGCAACACTGGCAGTGTTGAGGTCGGCGGTTCGATCCCGCCTAGCTCCACCAAATAGTGATGTGGCGTGCGACATGCCGCAAAAAGTAGTTTTCTGAGCCTGGGATCAGGGACTGCAGTAAAAGTGTTTTACCCTCGACGTCCCCATCGTCTAGAGGCCCAGGACTCCGCCCTTTCACGGCGGCAACAGGGGTTCGAATCCCCTTGGGGACGCCATTTTTTTTGGCCGTCTGCATCGTTTTTGTTCGCAAAGGCTTTGAGATAGCGGGTTAGTCTCCGCGCTATTTCAATTCATCCATACTCCGATAGTCTCCTAGCACTAAGCTCCCGATAAAACTTACGAGATATTTTCTAACAGACCTTCGTGTACTCAGTTTTCAATTAGATGTATAAGCTTACTCTCTATGCAGGCTATTATCGGGATGAGTCGAGAGGTAAATTGTTCGGCATATTCGGGAGTGACTGCGCCTGACTCGGAATAGCTTTTGATGCGTTGAAGCGAGTGTTCTAGTAGGTTGTTTTGTCCATCTTTTTGTATCATCGCTTCAGCAAGGCGATCTACCTGTTTTTGCATGCGCTTTTCAGCAAGTTCAGGAGGAGATTTAAGTTCGAGAATAATTTCAAGGTCAAGTAGTAAAGAGGCTCTAGCACTAATGTTATCCTCCAGTTCTTTTGTGTTAAATGTCCCTTTGTTGGCTTCCTCAAATCGGGTTTGAAGCGCACTGATTTTTGGGGCTCCTATGCTGTGCCATTGCTGTTTAAGGCTTTCTATGAGTTCACTATTGTCATGTCGTTGAGCCGCTTTTTCAAGCGCCTCCAGCACATCATGCTGTTCAAGAAGTGAACTTAATTGCTTGAGTTGTTGCTTTCGATGTCTTCGCTCTGAGGCTTTTTCTATGGACTGCATGGCTTGCTTGAAGCGCTGTTCGAGTGCGCTCGCGCGTTTGTCTCTATTGTTTTCTATTTTGCTCCATTCGTTGTGCAATTTAGAAATATCGCTAGAGGATATTTCTTTTGAGCCTGCTAGTTTTTCTGCTGCAATGCAAACTAATTTTTTGTTGTCGAGTATCTTGTTTAGTTCCTCACGAGCGATTTCCTGCTTCTCTTTGTTACGATCAAAAATAGCATCGGCTGCAGCCCGAAAGCGCTTCCAGAGTTTTTGTTCGTCGGAGCGTCTGCCAGTGACGGAGGGTTGCCATGCGCGTTGTGCATCTTTAGCGGACTGTATCGCTTCTGCGAGATTATCATGATCCTGAAGTGCTTCTAGACTTTTGATCAACGCTACTCGTTTATTTAAGTTTATGCGGCGTTCGTCCTTTAGTCGTGACTCGATGGCTGACTCAGCGGATTTATAGCGTTTAAAGATTGATTTCCAATATCGCCGATTGACGGGCCCTAATTTTCTCCATCGACTTTGTAGCGTCCGAGCCTGTTTGTCGATACTACGCCAGTCAGGAGAGTCCCAGTCAGTATCTTTCTCGAGTGCTTCATATTCATCGCAGACTATTTCGCGATGGCGTAAGTTCTGCTGTCTTATTTTTTCTTCTTCGTCGAAGTGCGCTTGACTGAGCGCATACGCTTCTGTGCATGCAGTATCAAAGGTTTTCCATAGTTTGCGTCCAGACGCAGGATCAATCTGGCCGAGCTTCTTCCAGCGGGCGCGTAACTCGCGTACGGCTGCGGCGCGTGTGTTGGCATCTTGATGCTCGTTTTTTAGAGCGATGGCTTCGTCTATGAGTTCTTTGCGAGCTTGATCCGTACCCCAGTGGCGCCAGCCTTTTAGTTCTTGAATGCGTGGTGCTGCTTTTTGTAATCTCTTTTCAATATTAAGTTTTTCTTGGCTGGAGATGCCAAGTAGTTTTCCTAGAGAGGTCTTGACCTGTTTGAATAGTATATCTGTATCATTTAACTGATCATCTGCTAGAGAAGCTTCGATCCGGCTTAGTCTTGTTTGGATATTTTTGAGTTCTGTTGCTAGGGTTTTCTGTTGTTTTGCTTGTGACACGCGCAGAGCTTCTGTGAGTTGTGAGAATTGACTCTGGTATTCTTCGCGTAACTGAGGGGCTTCGGGTTGTTTCTGTTTCTCCCAGTCAGATACGAGCGTATCGATGAACTGATTTGGAATATAGGGTTTGCGGAGTTGATCTTCTGCTTTATGAATAGTTCGCTCTAGCCCAATGGTAAAGCGGGAGTTTTTTTGTAAGAGGCTGATTTTTTCTTCAAGCTGACGTAAAGTTTGGTGAAAACGGTCGGTGAGTTTTGCTTCAAACTGTTCGGGCAACGAATCTAATTGTTTCCAGTCTTGGCGAAAAACTTCTAGCGTTTCTCTAAGGTCTTTGACTTCAAGGTTGGAGAGTCGCTGCCGTTGGTTTAATTGTGTCAGGAAGTTTTCTGCTAAGGTGCATTGTGATTTCTTGGCTTCAATTAGGGGCTTGAGCAATTCCAATTTTTGTTGCCATTGATCAATTCTATCTTGGGCGCTATTGCACGCCTGGGAAAATAGTTCGTTCTCTTTCTGGCTAAGGTTATCCCGTTTGCTCCAATGGTTCTTATGAGTGTTTAGCTGCGTCTGGTTGCGTTGGCATTGGTCATTGTGACCAATTTGTTTGATGGATTCGAGAATATCCTGAGTTTCGCGTTGTCGCGCCTGCTGGGATTCAATTGCATTAAGGTGGCTGCGCAATGCTTTGGTAACGCGCTTATCTTTTTTCCCTAGCTGCTTTAATGTTGTACGAATAAGTGCTTCGTCTCGCAGTCGTTGTGCCGTGATAAGACGAATCTTACTGCTGGAGTCTGTGGCGGTATAATGAGCAAGTAGCGTTTGCTCCTCATCATCAATGAGTGAGATTGCTGTTTCGCGCAGTTGTATGTCTTTTGCTTGGTCTGCGACAGCGGTGTTTAATTCCAGGTTGTTTATTCGTTGCAATCGCTTAGCGATGCTGGGGTGAAAGTGTAGTTGAGCGGCTTCTTTTTTAATCAGTTCAGAAAATCGTTGATTGAGTGATGCCTGTAATTTGCGTGGAGGCGTAATTTTGAAAAGCGAGGTTGTGGATGAAACCTGCTGGATAGCCGCATCGCATACATTAGGATCATCGTCGGAATTTGCGATTTTAATCAGGATGGTTTCATCCTTGATGTTAGGAATCGCACGCAGACGCACGGTTGGGTTTTTGTGTTGCCATTTAGGCTTTAAAAATCGTTTAAACATGAGCGTATTACTTAACCCGCATTCCGGGCATTGCACCTTGGTCAGGATTGAGGATGAAGAGTTCTTTGCCGCCTGGTCCAGCCGCTAATACCATGCCTTCGGAAAGGCCAAAGCGCATTTTGCGTGGTGCAAGGTTGGCGACCATGATGGTCATGCGGCCCTCCAATGTGCCTGGGTCATAGGCGGATTTTATTCCCGCGAATACGTTTCGTGTGTTGCTTTCACCAATGTCAAGAGTGAGTCTCAGTAGCTTGTCGGCACCTTCAACATGCTCGGCTTTAACAATATGAGCGATGCGTAGATCTATTTTGGCAAAGTCATCGAAATTGATTGTGCTGGCAATAGGTTCGATATTATTTTCCGTTTTACTCACGTCACCCGTTGCTTGGTTTTGCGTTGGAGAGGTTTCTTTACTTTCTTCTATCATGGAATCTAGTTTTTTGGGGTCAATTCGTTGCATTAAGTGTTTGAACGGACTAATTGTGACGCCAAGCATTGGTTCGGGTGTTTTGGCCCAAGCGTCGTTACTTAGTAGTGTGACTGGCAGGAAGCCTTCCACTTTTTTGGCCAGTTGAGGTAGTACAGGTGTTAGGTATAAGGTTAATAACCGAAACAGGTTGATGCCTACCGAGCAGATATCCTGTAGCTCTTGGTCTTTTCCTTCTTCTTTCGCCAGTACCCAAGGCTTCTTTTCGTCAATGTATTGGTTGGCCTGGTCTGCAAGCGCCATAATCTCGCGCATGGCGCGGCTATATTCGCGTTTTTCGTAGTGCTCAGCGATACGTTGGTTCGCGTCAGAAAATGTGGAAAATAAGTCTGGTTCGGTATGATTGACCGAGAGTTTCCCTTCAAATCGCTTATTGATAAATCCGGCGCAACGACTGGCAATATTCACTACTTTTCCTACCAGGTCGCTGTTTACGCGGGCCACGAAGTCTTCCAAGTTCAGGTCAATATCATCAACGTCGGGGCCAAGTTTAGCGGCAAAATAATAGCGCAGATATTCGGGGTCTAGATGGTTCAGGTAACTGCGGGCTTTGATAAAAGTTCCCCTGGATTTGGACATTTTTTGGCCATCAACCGTAAGGAACCCATGGCAGAATACGGCGGTGGGTTTGCGATAGTCAGAGGCCTCTAAGACAGCAGGCCAAAATAGTGTGTGAAAGCGGGCGATGTCTTTACCTATAAAATGGTAAAGCTCGGTGTGTTCAGCGCTATGCCAGTATTCATTAAAGTCTAGATCTGTGCGGTTGCAGAGGTTTTTAAAGCTGGCAATGTAGCCCATGGGGGCATCCAGCCAAACGTAAAAATATTTACCGGGTGCATCGGGTATCTCAAACCCCCAATAAGGGGCATT
>JAVCKZ010064069.1:0-14917 GCA_034780755.1 Lepetodrilus elevatus
CTCCATAGGCCCAATGTTAAAGGTGGTAAAATCTGTAATTTTCAGGGGGTCACACAGATACCTTTAACATTGCAGATGTTCAAATGAACCCCGGACCCCCTATTAATTCGAACACTGTATTTATATAATTAGTAATAGTAATAGTATAATCCATAATATGTGGAGAATTATGATGGAATCATTATTTCACATGTAACAGTTGCTTGTGTCATGTTTACACGCATGCATGCACACACGCACACGCACACACACACACGCACACACGCACACACGCACGTGCGCACGCACACACACATTGAAACCCAAAGTTGAAGATTTTTCACAACGGTGGTCTGCCTGAAGAATTGCTTCGTGACAATTCAATGTCAATGATGATGTTTTTTCAGACCATTCAAACCAATACCAATGACAATGAGTCTGACGAGGAAACAAGGAATCTTCTCTGCCTGGAAACATTTGATATGGAGTCTGAAGACCGCCCAGAGTGGGAAAGGTACGATGCTACAAAGTAAGAGTCAAGCAATTGCATTCAAGTGGTTGTGATATAAAACTAATAAGCAACCAATGTTCAGTGTTCAAAGTAGAGCCTGTCTGCACACCCGTCTTAGCCAGGACTAGTAAAGTTTTAGCCTTGCATGCCATCATGTTGTGTTTTCTTTTAAAGATGTATAGAATTGATCACTGGCCAACATATGTGAGGACGGGTAACTTCCCATGTCTGGGAGTGAAATTGCTGGAGTTTTATTCACTGCAATGTTTTAACTGAAGTATATCTCTGATTTCTAAAGTGGAACTTGTATTTTTGTATTTTACATATCAAAGTTATGTGTAAAATTCCTTGGAATGTTTTAGAATGTATTTTATAAAACATCTTGTACCAGTGTTGAAAATGCATTTCATTAGTCAACTGGTTGGCTTTTGTCTTCTGACGTTAACTTATTGTTTCTTGCCATTTCAGAACTCCTGAGAAGATCCAGTCTTGCGATAAATCCACTAAGATGATTTGTAAGAAAGAATTATGCAAAAAGAAAGTGTGAGTGTCAAAATATTTAATCTTACAGCAAAATAAACTGTCCGGTTTTTTCTCTCTCAATATTTACCATTAACCCTCTCCCTGCTGAAAGCGAGTCAACTTGCCCGATCACATGCAGAAATAGAACACTTTGATTTTATTCAGCAGGGAGACGGTTAACAGTATCAAAATCTGTCTTTTAATATTTCCCATTATTTATTGAATGATTTCGAGCTTTAAAATATTTCGAGTCAAAAACCTAAGCTTGAACATGAAATTGTACTCAAAACGTGTCTTTATCTCAGGCCCTAGCCCTGAGATTACAAAAGTTTTTGAGTGTAAACTCATGCTCAACTCAATGTTTTGTTCACAAATTCCCATATAAAATTTGAGCTTGAGCATGAAATCGTACCAAATTTCCTAATCTCGGGGCCTGATGTTTTTTCCTAGGTCCAATTGTTTTTTTGTTTCTTTTTAAATTCTGAGCCATTGGTTTATGGTTAACGTTTTTAATATTTTTAATGTTGAAGTTTTGTTTGTTATTTCCTTTATTGGTGTTTCTTCCAGAGGTTTTCATGGTTTTGGAGCAGATAGAGTTAGAAAAATCAGAGATCATGCTCCCAAGTGCAGGAGAAATCTAGAGAAGTGAGTACCAATACACCTATGCACAGTTATACCGTAAACAAGAATGACGCAATGTAATCACCGGGCCGAAGATGCTGCTGAATATGACATTATCACAGAGTATAATGTGGTTCTTAGAGTATAATGTGATTCTTCTAATTTCCAGGTTATACACTGGAGCTGACGATAAAAATGAACTACCAATCATAGCTGGAGTATTTGACAAAGACGCACACTTCTCAGACTTTGATGGGTATGTATTTGTAAATTGAACAGAAACCAACTGGTTGCACCCTGTTAAAATTGCCACTAATTGTTCTCCAGCCCAAACTATAGGGTCCATTGCTTTAGGAACTATCAGTTTTTAATGTTTTTAATTAGCGTTTATAGTCTGGCAGGTAATGTTACAAACCCCTGATTGGTACCGTTACTCAAAAACTATTTAACGCTAAGACTGGACTTGGGGCTAAATTTAGCGACTAATTTGGGAGCCATGGTGACCTAATTTTGCATTTGGCAACAAATATTTAACTTATTTTAGTGTTTCTGGCTAGTTGCAGGAGCCAAATGTCTTCTTGAATTCTTTTGTAGCTTTGATCGAGGCCTGACTGGTTATTGATACAGGAAAGATCAATAATCGTCAGCTCTATAGCGATCCTTTATCGATAAATATCGGAAAAATCAGTTCTGAAGGAATGTTTGCCTTTTTATCACAATTTATTGGAAAAATCCATATGCTTTTCTGTCAGTGTCATGCAACAGCGATTTACATATATTCGAACACCAATTAGAATAGAGCATCATGTTACCACTTTCTAAAGTGTGTGACGTACAACATTAACTTTCAATCACGCTGAAGGAAAACGTCTATAACTTCTTGCATTTCTCTTCAGGTACTTCTTATTTTACCGCCAAGTTGTCGACGAGTTACAGCAACATATGAGTCGCGAGGAGATCGCTTCACCGTCGGTTGCGACAATTGTCTCGCAGATGTGGAGCGACATGTCGACTGTGGACAAAGAAACCTTAGCCACCTTGGCGGCACTTGAAGGAAGTCAGGATTCAAACTCCAGCTCTGGACTCAGCGAGGATTTACAAGAATTGGATGTCAAGCCTCTTGATTCGCACTTCTTGGATGGTAAATAGTATTAAATACCGCCATCAGGGTTTCTCCGAACGTGCAATCCTGCGTCCTATACGCAAAAATTGCAAGTTTGGATACACTTTATTAATAAAAATTGTTGATAATAATATCAACATGCGTCCCCGGGACTCTCAAAAATTGAAACCTAAGTGGAACCCTGGCCATACTTTATTACGTTTCAAAAACATGTTAGTATTTGTGCTGCAGAAAGTTGAACTAATATTGAAAATCAACACACATTTGAAGTCTTTTTCAGCTGAGTGAAATATCATAGACTAATTGAAATAGAATGACTCCATATTTGGTAGCAAGCTTCCCCACATTATATCAGCTGGCACTTAATTTATTTGGATTAGTATAGATTCTAATCCACTGAAAGTGATATTTGGGAAGAATAGCATTTAAAAAATATTTATGTTTATTCCAGCCGGCAAGATCGACCGACTCAAGGCAGGTCTTCAGACCGTTCCAAGTATGAACTCGGATGCACTCACCGCCACAATAAACAAAGTCTTACACATTTCGTCTGACACACTGGACAACCAAGAGGTTCCCGCCAGCTGTCGTATTCGGTCGTTTGACGAGCACAGCATCGGGCAGCATTCGGCCAGCAGCGGCGGTGGCGGCGACATGACCATCGTCAACCTGGGCTTTGACAGCACGTTATCGGAACTGCAGGATTTTGATGTGAGTTATCTTACATTGGAAATATGAATTTGATGTGGTCTTTCAGACATATTCAAGTTTCTTTACATTTGGACTGGTTATTAACCCTTTCCCTGCTGGATTAGGCACTGGTACAGCTCTTTCGGGCATCTCCGGTTGCCTCCAGCAGGGAGAGAGTTGTAAATCTTGCTTTTATGTTTTTGTCTATGAGGAATTGGCTTTATACCCCAATTCCAACAAACAAACCAAATCCAACAAAAACAACAACAAAAGACGTAGATCTAGATCTACTTTAGTCTGAAGTAAGCAAAACCGAAAAATATTCAGAAGCCTTTGTTGCAAACTGATTGTCCGTTCAATGGCGTTCATGCTATCATGTATGTGACAATGTTGTTTCTTTCAGGATGTGACCTCACAGTGCGATGTTGGTCTGTCTGTTTGCACAGACTTTTCAGACGTTGAGAATTGTCAGATAGTTCCCGACGTCTCCAGCGTAGTGAAGCGAGATGTCCTACTGAGCTCTAGTCAGTCCACGAAGCCGATCTCTTCTTATCGATAACAACGACTGGTGCCATCTTAGAAAGACTGTGGAAATGCTTTTTCTCTGTATGAATGGACGGCATTTGAAATATTTATGAATGTGACTATTGCATACTAGTCAGATAATATATTTTTACTGGACATTTTCTCAATGAATAGATTTCTCCAATACTGAACTCAGGGTTGAAATTAATCTCGGCTTTCTCATCCATAAGCAGTATGCATGGATAGTATATATTTAACCTTCTTTGTGCTGGAGGCAACTGGAAATGCCTAAAAGAACAGTGCTTGTGTCTAATCCAGCAGGGATAGGGTTACATAATTTTAATGGTTTTGTGGCATTTCAACTGGTATTTTCTCTTCTTTTCGATTGTAACAGTCTAAAGAATGAAAACTTTTTTTTAAAATGATCTTAAAATAATATTAAAGTTTCATATTTGAAAATAAATGAGTAAATAGCCTTTAAATTCTGCCCTGAGAACTATCATTTCAGTGTATTATCATGTCATAATTATGCAATTTTCTTATCAATTCTAAAACCGTAGATCATGGAATTGTCCTATAATGCCAATTTCAACTGATATTTCAAGTACGACATGCAGTGTGTACTGTTACTGTATCAAATTAATTTTCCTAATTTGATTTATCCTTGGGAGATATATCTTTGCAACATTGGAAGCGTTAAAAAATCGTCATGTTCACTGCCTGTAGAAACTTGTGCTATTTGTCATGTTTCATCCCATGTTTACAATACTTGAAATCATTTCCAATTGTAAGTTACATTGATCTAATGACTTTGTCATTTGAGTTGCCTGTTCATAAACTTATGGTAGGAGCCAGCCCTAAAATAAGAATTATTAATGTTATCGAATAAGATTTGTACCAAGCTGCTAGTCTGGAACTGGCAAGAGTTCATTATAACTGGGTTGCGTTCAATCAGCACAGGGCTGAGTAAGCCACTTAGCTAAACTGGTTCCCTGTCCCATGTACGGTTCATACGACTCTTGAGACAGTGGCTAGTTTGGTAAGCCCTTGTGTCTTTGAACGCACACTTGGTTTAGTTCGGAAAGAGGCAACAAAATCTTTTCTCTATTTGGGTGAATGGGAATTGGTGTGAAATTAAAATGATTGTTTAAGCCGAAAGTTAAAACGATTTCAGACGGGTTGGCAAATATCGGAAAGAAAATGAGCGTTCTTTATTATTAATTATTGGTCTGATCTTTCTGTTATTTCACTGTATGTGCAAGATATTGTTTGACACTGGTGTCATATTGTTAATTGTTAATATTATTAGTTGTGAATCCAAAAGGTATCACATTGTTTTCTTTGATTTGACGATATACTTACTTCATTCAAGCCAAATTTGTATATGTTATGTTATTACAAAATATCGATTGAATAATTTAGCATTTCTTTTCATCGCTGCCTTAGACAGTATTTTGTTTTAATCCACATTTACTTTTATTTCTGTTATATTGTATATATAGATCTATTTAATTTGTTATATTTTGTATATTATATTTTGTCGTCGCCTATGGGTGAGATATTCCCGCCGCGATGTTAAACATTAATTCAATCAATCAATGTTATATTTTATTTTTACTTTTGTGTTTGTTCTGTCATGTGATTTAATTTTGTGTACATAAAACAACTCCATTTTTGTCTATGATTTCCATTTAATTATATTTGGCTGGTAAAACTATTTATTGGTGTTATAAATTAACCTAGTTAAAATTTGGCTGGTAAAACTATTTATTGGTGTTATTAATTAACCTAGTTACTATTTGGCTGGTAAAACTATTTATTGATTGTATTATATTGTTGTCAACTAAAGCTACGGAAGTACTCAAAGAATGATCTGACTCAATAAAGCATCAAGTAATATTCACTTAAATTACGATAGCAACACGCTGCATATTAGATAAGCTAAACGTACATAGTGCATAGACTTGATCATCAGAATATATTCGACCATGAACAAACTAGAACCTTGATGTGAATGGTTCATAGTACAGTAGCATTTTTATTTAAGATATCTATTTAAGATATCGAGTGAACTTTCCTTTATTTAATGTCGTTCCTTGAAGACATTAGGAATAGGTCTCCTCTTCAGTTTTGTTAATATAAAATTCTGTAGATTGTTAGAAATATGTGATGAATGCTTGAAAATAATTGAAAACAGGATATATAATTTTGCTGCTTTTTTTTTGTGGGTATTGATCATATTTCAACAGATGAAATATTATATGAGAAAAATATGATATCTTGTCATCTGTAGGAGAAAGATGAATCAGAATGAATACAATGAAATATAAAATGACAATTATAGATTATGATATATATATATATTTGATTGGTAACAGTCAAATATCAGGAATATATTTTTTTTCAATTGCTGTTTTCTCTCGGATAAGGCGCAGTATTATCAAGCATGTAAAACTTGTAGATTACTATCATTCTTAATCGTAGGTATTGATCATGTATGTTCATTTGTTGATATTATTAATGCACTGAAAAGTGAAAATTGTTCCATTGTGTAATGACATGTCTCCTCAGCAATTTGTGTTTAAAATATATACAATTATGTTACGAGTCGTTTCTTTCAAAAGTATTAATGACATTGGAAACCTATGAAAATAAACCTTTTCTATGTTAGACCGATTTAGTTATTTATTATCGTAGACTATCGCAGTTGGATGCTATTCCATGTTAGGTGGTAGTGCAATGGTAGAACGTTTGAACTTCAGTGCCAAAGGTCCTGATTTCAAATCCAGTTCCAGGAGCCTGGCATCAATTCGTGAAAGTTACCTTTCTGATGCGATATTGATAGGATGCACTGTCTGTAGATATCCTTGGTCTGTCAGTACCAGCCGGTGCTCGTAGGTTTACTGCAACAATTCAGTGCTACAGGATTCCTCCAGGCCTGCATTTCACTAAAGGGATGTAAATTTACGTCTGACAGTCGCACATAAACCAGGGTGTAAATGACATAATACAAGCAAATCCGGCGTAAATACTCGGCCTTGGAGTCCATAAAATGACATGTTATGATGTAAGTGAAATACTAGTAATCTTGAAAGCGACTAAAGGTGCACTCACACAGGTCGATCAGTTGTACGACGAGGCTAGTTCGATTGGTCGTACGACCAGTTGCATGGTTGGATCGAACGTGCACTCGCATCGTATGTACACTCACACGGTATGATGTCACACATCGTTGCGACCGATCAACCCGTGTGAGTGCACCTTTACCCCCAAATTCAAAAAGAAAATTGAATACTTTTCCACTCTGATAGATAACTGTGTGGCTAGATACAGCAAAGTGGTATACAGTAGACCTCGGATAAACCAGACATTGCATATAACGGACTGAATCTGAAGTCCCAGGTCCCGTCTAACGCTAATTGCGGCATATGCGTATAACGGACTTCGCATATAACGGACAGAAATAGCCGGTCCCAATGATGCGAGGTCTACTGTAGTTTCCTTAGGTGAAGTCCATGGTCTCTACGAGAACAAACAACACCAGACTGATTATAAGCTGGAGTCTCTTTATCATGTGAATTCCTCGATACGAAACAGTTTCATCTTTGATCATTAAAACTGCTGTAACATCAGTGTAGAAAACAAGTTTAATAGAAAACGATTACATCCTGGTATATATTATAATAATAATAATAATAATCATGGAGCATACACTCATTCCCAATCCATATACATTAACAATTAAATAGATTTCAAATGGTCAACATTGAAAGTGCTATAATTACAGAATATGTAAATAAAGTACTGTTCTCATAGATATGTATTGGTTAACATGTGGATGGAACAGCTGAATATACAAGACAGGTTTTCTATATATTTAGAAAGGTTAAACATCATTTCTGTAACAGCTATACGATTCCAGGGGTAGAAATAAGTGTAAATTTCCAGATAGTCAGGAGGGCACTCCATTCTAGAATCTAGTGTATCCTCCTAAGCATCTAAGGGCCCTTAATTTTAATGAAAATTTAAAATTGTAATAAAAAAACAATATTGCTCAACCCTTTCAAGTTGGCGTCAACAGAAAATATATTAGGTATACCTCAATTGAGGTATAAATATTGATTTATGTTTATCTTCAGCAGTTTTAAAAAACTAGCAGAACGGACTACTGAAAATCAAGAGGGTCAAAAGGGCACACCAGAAATGAAGTTAGCATGCCTGACAATAGTTTTAAGTGCCTTTGGCCCACGGGCAGGCGGTATGTCTACCCCTGTGATTCATTGCTGAAATAGCTATCCCTACATCATTTATTTACACAACATCATTATTGGCCGTCGCAATAGCAGTGGGTTCGTATATTTACCTCCCTGCTAGGAGCAACCAGCTATGTCATTAGTCCTGAGAAGGTTAATGCATTTCTCTTTGTGAACGTTTTCATGACTTAATTCCCATCATTAGAAATGATACAATTGTCCGATATCTAATTGGAATCTTTCAAAATAATGGAATCACTTTCTATATCATGAAAAGTGTAAAACCCTGATAGCATATTTCATTGTGAAACTTTTCATGACCTCACATCATTAGAAATGATACAATTGTCCGATATCTAATTGGAATCTTTCAAAATAATGGCATCACTTTCTATATCACGAAAAGTAAAACCCTGATGATGACGATGGGAAATCCCTCGAAGTTCCTTCCGTTTCTCACATTTTGGTGTTGGCCCCAGAGATTATCACGACCTCTGGCTCGGTCGTTGGACCGGAATGCGAGTCCTGCTCACCAATCCTGGTCTCGGGGTCTGCCGTCACCGCCGACGTCCTGCCCATGTTGTTGACGGGCAACTCGGTCGTGGCGGAGCCGTTCGCTGTGGAAGCGCTGGTCGGTCCTTCTGTCCTGCGCAAAGTGTTCCGGTGGTGCAGCGGCGGAAGCTCCACGGAACCGGTGTCACTGTTCTCCGCCTCCTCCTCCTCCATCGTGGGGAGCGGCCGAACCGCGGTGGTCAGGTACGCCGCGAAGTCCGAGCTATGCCTCATCCCGACTGGAGCGTGGTTGTCGCATCGGTCGCAATCTAGCCCTGCCTTCGTCGCCAGGCAGTTGTTGGTTTCGTCGATGATCTTATGACTGTCCTGCTCTGCCGCAGCCACTTGTGGGTCCTCAGTTTTAATGTCGCTTTTCAAGTCCGCGGTACTCGATAACGACTTGGACAGAGGCACGGACCCGATTGAATCTGACTTGCGGGTTTCGATTCGAGCGGGCGTGGACAGTCGTTTTCCTAGCGCCGATAATGGTATTCTGAAAAAAATCACATGGGGAAGGATAAATTAATCTTCATGCATGTTGATTTATTTATTGTTATTTTATTGACTTGTTGAAAGCTTTTCAGTAGTAAATAATAAAAAGCGAAAAGATTATATTATGTAAGCCCCTTTAAAAGCCAATAAAAAATGCAATCCTATTTAATATACATTTACATTTATCTCAAATGAAAAATGTAATCCTATTTATACATTTACATTTTAAATACTAGCTAGTACCTCAAATGAAAAATGTGATATTTCAATGTTATTCTGCTTTTGTGAAATCTAGGGATGGCAATTTATGCATAAACTGTGAATGTAATATTAGCCGAATAATCGAAAAGCCTCCCTAAACCCCATTATAAAAAAAGAAAATGTAAATAAATAAATAAATAATTTTTGAGATGGAAATATTTGATATTTACCCAAGAGATATGTTGCTAGCTGTTCCTCGGGATATATTTCCGGTTGACGATCGAGACATGCTACTAGATGACTCCGTATGGTCGAGTTGGTCTGAGGATCCGTCCTCAAACACATCTCGAGACGACCGTCGCCCCGACCGTGCGAAGAACTGAGATACACTGTTTCGCTTCGATAATGATTTCTGGGAGAAAGAGTTTTAGCCTCGTTAGTTATATGATAAAGAGGTAGAGATACAGATATCGATACCGACATTTTATAACCCTGCAATACTCGTCATTATATAACTTGTTGTTTGTCAGCATCAGCTGGAGTGTGCAGGGTATCGTTTCTCGAAACTCTGATATCTGAAACCTTGGCACTCTCGTAAGTGCACGATCCCCATGTATTAGAGATCACTCCGACAGTAATAATGGTCTGGTAGTAGATACGAGAGCTTCGAGAAATGATACCCTGGGCCAGTATTCTCGAAAATTCGTAAGTCCTAAGAAGTTCGTAAGTACTAACAATTTGTCTAACTTTTCTGCTCATGTAACTTTTTTAAGAAATCTTTCCTCACTAAGAAGTTCTTAGCGAAGATGTTTTGATAATACATGGCTGGTCTAACTATCACCAGTAACTATAGTTCTCACCAGTGGCCTGGCCTATTACTAGTAACTATAGTTCTCACCCATGGCTGGTCTAACTATCACTAGTAACTATAGATCTCACCCGCGACCTGGTATAACTATCACTAGTAACTATAGTTCTCACCCATGGCTGGTCTAACTATCACTAGTAACTATAGATCTCACCCGCGACCTGGTCTAACTATCACTAGTAACTATAGTTCTCACCTGTGACCTGGTCTAACTATCACTAGTAACTATAGTTCTCACCTGTGACCTGGTCTAACCATCACTAGTAACTATAGATCTCACCCGCGAAGTGGCCGTCTCAATGTTGTTGCGGTGTATGGAAGCGTGCCTCAGACACAGACGAGAAGTTGTTGCACTCAAGTTGTCATAGTCGTCCGAGTCGTCTGATATGTGGCTGTTTATATCTTTCGGTACCACGTGTTCCGCTTCATTCGGGACAACCATTATAACAGGTGTTTGACCCATTTCTGGCTACAAAACAACAGCTCATATCAGTCCCGATAACAACAAAAATTAAACAGTTGTTTAACGATCAAAAAGCTTTACTTTTAACAAATTAATTAATAATTATATTTTCATTAGCCCTTTCGTGGTAGTACTCGCATATGCGCATAAAAGCACTTGGGGGTCACATGACCTGCCGCTATATAAAATACACCATTTGGACGTTGTTTGCGGTCATATAACAAGCTGAACATTTGCTACTAAAATTTGTTGGTGGTATGATAATTTTGCCGAAAGCTTTAACTATGGAAATCTGGATCAGGTTTGTAACATTTTTCACGGGTTAAGGAATTATGTCCATCCCATGGAGACCTGTAGAGCGACAATTTCTGTGAGTGACATCATAAACTACTATATAACAACTCACCAATTCTAGACATTGTTTTTGTACTGTCCTACACACTGCTATGTAGCAACTTGAATAATTAATGCAAACATTTGATTTCGGTGACATTCTAATCAGAAAACTTTGGATAATAGATAACTGGAAGTGGAACAAACATTTACTCTTTAAAAGGGATTATGGAGCTATATGGCCAATATATTCTACGAGCCGTGTAACGATTTCGCCAATGTAGGTCATGCAGCTTATGTCATTAACCTTTGGTCGATCTTCGGCGTGCTACAAGCTCAACATTTGCTAAAATAAATACTGTTTAGTATCAGCATATTGCGACAAACTTGCGACAAACTCAACACGAAAGGGATAGTCTGATAAATCTTTACTTTTGAATAATATTGAGATAAATAGAGAATCTCACCCAAGTGTCTTGGAATATAAAATATATCAACACAAGGATATATTTGCTGAGGATTTAATAACTTTCATCGACGAGTGTTGATATATAGAGAATCTCACCCGAGTGTGTTTTAACCCCAAGGGGCAGTGTCTGTGCCCAATCCAGCAGAGGGAGGGTTAAACATTGAATGCTTTGGAGTTGCCAGTACTATGCCTTTTTACGGTAGTTATTTTAAAGTTTATACAGTGCCCCTCGATATAATGTTGAATTTGGGGTCCATGACATGCCACCCGCGTTATAATACCAGCGTTATATCAATTGGAGAGAAAAAACAGAATTATTATTTTTAATTTTTCTTTTTTTTAAATGGGGTCCAAACATGGACCCCGCATTGTATCCGAATCTGCGGTGCATCGAAGGGCGTTATATCGAGGGAGCACTGTATGTATAATTACCAGGAGCTTGAGTTTGAGGACTGTCCATGGAATGTAGCACGGTCCGATAAGCTTCTCTTTGGTGTGGGTGTTCAGAGCGTAGCCTGCAATAGGAATCACGTAACATGTAGATACAATCTGAAATTATTCCAAACAGCTGTACACTAACATGCCATGTACTGACAAATATGTACCCTATGTGAAATTAAAAAAACAAAATATATGAAAAATATCTTTAAAAAAAAAATTAAATGTCAGATTATTCCGACAACAATCAAACAATAGTCCACATAGGTAGCTCACATGTGATTATCAATGTCAATGTCATGTGATATGTCAGCAATTTCGTTAAATTTAAGGCGAAATGAGTGCACACTGATCCACGAAAAGTATTTGACAAGAACTAAAAAGGGTGGGTGCTCGGTATTGCCAAATATGTCCAAAATACCGATGCGGTCCTGAAACTACAAAACATTTTTTAGTACGATTTCACACTCAACTCAAAATATTGTTTACAAATTTGAGCTTGAGCATGAAATCGTACTCGGAAAGTTCGGCAGTTTTTTCTGAGACCCGAGCTGACTGACCGTTGATGAGGATGATGTCCGCCATGGAGGAGTTGACTGTGAAGTGGAGGCTGGCCTTGGTGTCGTAGAGGTACGCATTTTCCAGCTTCAATTTGACCGTCTCCTTCGTCAGACCCTGTGAACAAAAAACATCCCGTCCTTTGTCTCAAAGTTATTCATCACGTCTGAAAATTAACTTCACTAAAAAATGGTTTTAAATAATTAAATAATTAATTATTCAGTAATTAATTGACAACATATATAAGAAATATATATTCAGAAATAGAATAACTAATTATTATGGACAAATTAAAAAAAAGAAAATAATAATAAATTGACTACATTTTCTAGTTCCACAGACAGCAGCCTTGCATCTTCCCCATAGAAGGATAGAACTCCGAGCTATGCTAGACTATATCTACCCTTCCCGTAATGCCTTACATTTCTCCACATGGCCCCATAGGCAAGATATGCTGGCCCCGAGAACTTACCCACGGTTGATAATTTCTAACAAGGAAAGATAACCCTGTAAAGTAAAACTGGACAAAGAACCATTTTCCCCAACTGTATTTTGTGAAGTCCAAGATTTTTTACACTGTAGGTGAAATCAAGACCCTGTTTTGAAACAAATAAGTGACTTATTGGTTTGCGTTACAGCGGGAATTGTTCACCCATTGACTCTCTCCCTGCTGGAGGCAACTGGAGATGCCCTAAAGAGCAGAGCCCGTGTCTAATCCAGAAGAGAGAGGGTTAAAAAAAATTACAACATTTTGAAATTCCGCTGTAGGCACCTGTTTCACGACGGCCTCCTAAAGTTAGGACATGGTTTATCACCTCCCAAGTTAGATACCAATTTAAGAAGGGATATGACTTGTGACGTCATCGTGAAACACTTTAGGAGATGCAGGTAACTCGGGTTAGGAGCTCCTAACTAGTTAGGACACCGTTGTGAAACAGGGGCCTGGAGCCGTCGATCTATTACCTGATATCCTGGTTGGTCCATGAGCACTCCGGTAGCCAATCGGATGGCGCATACTTTCCACAGTCGGTACTCCAGAGAAGGGATGGCATCTGCAAACTTCTCGATCCCGACCCGCATGTCATCACAGCTGATGAACAACAGCTGTGAAACAAATCAGAAACAGATTTGTGGAACTGTTGGTAGGGGGCATTGTTAGTAGGCTACATTAGGCTACGGATCTTGCGGATTTCCTCCTGCTCTAAACTGACAAGCTATGATACGAGTGAAAGAATCTTGAAACTGGCCCTAAACCCCAATTAAAAATGTATTTATTTAAAAAAGGAAATATGGCGAGTCCGGTGCTCCTTACCTGCACGCCAGTTTCGCACTTCACGGTGGCCATTCGAGGTCGTCGCGTCAACAGACCCATTTCACCGATGATGCTTCCCGTAGTCAGGAAGTCGATGACCCTGGTTTCTGAGGTGGAGTTCAAATTGGTGGTCGAATGGTTCTTGAAGTGAATCTCCCTCTACAAATGATTACCTTTTAAATTAATTACCTAACTACATAATGTAACACTATATGAGCATGCTTCTGAAGCATAGATTTAGTGCGATATAAATGTTCACATTACCGGTAATTCCTCCCATCAATTACCAATGAATGGTCCCTGATGTGGATTGTTTTATATATTTAAAAACATATAATATATATATATATATATTAAATTGTGTTTTTGAAGTACATAATAAGTACATAATAAATCACATATAACGAATGATCAATGGCACACACAGACACACATGCACAGTCACACATACACAGACACACATACACAGACACACATATAGACACACACGCACATAGACACACACACACATACAGACACACACACACACACACACACAGACACACACACATACAGACACACACACACACAGACAGGCACACAGACACACATGTGTGCACACACACAGACAGATACACACACACACACACACACAGACAGATACACACACACACACACACAGACAGATACACACACACACACCATTCTCTCTCTTACTTGCACCTGTTTATGTGAGATGTGAATTAATATTAACATATATCACCTGACATATTTTAACCATTCCTGAAACTATGATGTAGATGCCAAATGTATCATCGCCTTGCTTCACGATAACATCGTCGAAATTGTAGTTCATCAGTTTGGCACACTCCTGAAATAGCACCAAACAGAATTTGATATCAGCAATTATATGTTGGTGAAAACCATTAAGTGTGTTAATGACAGGTCTCTCCCTAGCCCTTGTCAATGGCGTTTCGTATCAATTTTTCGATTTTTAATGATTTTGACATTTTTTGAAAATTTATACT
>JAVCKZ010064080.1:0-14916 GCA_034780755.1 Lepetodrilus elevatus
GTGATAGATGAATATTACTGTCACACGAGTCCATTAGGGAAACTTCCTCTTGTGCATTGTTAACGTATAACCTATACGTGTAACTTATACTACTTGTTGTCTCAAAACTATTAAATATAATATAAAAGTTTATCGTAATTTATACTAATTTGTAGTCTATGACAGTATCATCCTGTTAGTAATGCAATAAAATAATCACGTGATGTAACCAACTTTTACAAGTATTATTATGCACACATACATAGTCGTATCATTACCTATGTTATCAATTTTTCCTCCATTGAAACGAAGACTGACTGAAAATATTTAATGTGTCCCTGTACATGACAGGGTGCCCACCAGTGACGACGCTATCAGCAGAGACTGCTAGAACCAGCCTGTACTTGAAGGTAGCCTGCGCCGTGGAAGGACTGATCATCGTGATGACTATGCTACTGGTCCTAGCCAAAAGATGTGGATGGTGAGCACTAAGCCGCAATAATTGACGATGGCTTCCACCTTCGAAATACATACAGACTCTTTGTTAAATAGTTGACTTGCGTTTGTAAACGTCCAGTTTTAGAAAACATTTTCTACTTTTCAAATATGTATATCTAATGTAGGATACTCGTTATAAAAACACTTTCTGTATAATTTATTTAATGTTTATTTTCAGCCTGAAGAAAGCATCCGCGGCCGCTGGGCAAGCAGAACGTAAAGAACCGTTGGGATGCGAGAATGGTAAGCACAGCGTTTATTAACGGACATCCTCTCCATATCTAACGCATTCGTACACTACAAGCCCCCGTTTCACGACGGTGTCCTAACTAGTTAGGAACTCCTAACCCGAGTTAACACCTCCTAAAGTTTTCCCGACCATGTCACAAGTCATATCCCTTCTTAAATCGGCATCTAACTTAGGAGGTGATAAGCTGGATTATAACTTTAGGAGCTGCTAACTTTAGGAGGCCGTCGTGAAACTGGGGCCTGGTCAACTGTATGAGCATAGGAAATCCTATATATTACCTGTATTCATGAAGTTTAACTTCGTACGTCTACAAAATACGTCACCTTGTCCACCTGTGATTCAGACACTTATATACTGATTTGTTTCACTCCAGCAATGCGAATCCACGACCTCCAGCGTCGTCAGTCTGTGAAAAAGAAAGATGGGAAGACGCCCGTGAAACCGGGACCATCATATGGAACTTCAACGCCAATGCCTAGCACTCATGTGGACCCCGAGCTTCCGGTACAGTCCCCAAAGAAGGTGCACATTGTAGAACCAACAGCAAAGATGGTGACTCTACAAGAAACTCCAACGACGTCAGAACTGATCATAGACAATGAAATGTCACTGAATGCCAAAAACAAATTTCTTGGTTTGCGAAATAAGGTTCATGCAGATCCAGTGAAGTTGTACTCAGATCCTTGTGGAGTCAGTCTCTATGACAACGACCTGACGTCTGTTGCTAGGACAAGGTTTTTGGAATTAATCAAGCAACCAGCTCAACAGAGTACAACCGACACAAGTAACACGATCTTCGTGGCTAAAGACAAATTCTTGCATTTTCTTAAACAAACACCTTCAGATGCTCCACTTGAAATGTTAACGTATCTTGATGAGCGTGATACTGAAATTGTGGCAATCGCGAAAGGAAAGTTCATCGGACTTACAAAAGAACGATGCACTGCCGAGTTGGATCTTACAAAGGAGTCTCCACCACTAGATATAGTATCGTTGCTGGATGGCAGCTGTTTGGAGGACAGCGAGGGCTCTATGATCACAGTGGCCAAGGACAAGTTCCTCACCATGCTGAAGGAGAACGACAGCCAGGATACGTTCATGACTAATAACGATGCTATACTGGAATATGCTGCTGGATATAATCCCAGCCAAAACAACGTATACGTGGCCAAGAATAAGTTCTTTGAACTCCTAAAGAAGGATGAAACAGAGTGCCAGATTGACGACGAGGTGCTAACAATGTCCAAAAGCAAGTTGATGGAACTCTTGAGCAGCGAAGTAGATCCGTGGTCAGCCGATGGCAATGCCGTGATGAAGTATGTATGTGGCGTGGACCCAGAGAACGGAGATATGTTCATTAAGAAGGATACTTTCATGTCCTTAGTAAAGAATACTGGCAAGACAGACAATGATATAATAGCTGTTGCAAAGCCTAAACTTGCTGAATTGTTACAGGGCAACTCGGAGAATCCAAAATGTAACGATACGCTCAATTACTACATCATTGCTGTTAGTCCAACTACTGGAATGGTCTATATGTTCAAAGACAAATTCACAGCCCTTGTTCGAGCAAACGGAAAGGGCCCAGACGAATTACTGGAAGTGAACATGGAGCTAATGCATCGTTTGCCAATCACTGAATCAGGAAAGGGGAATGCTGAATCTTTGTTGAAGTCTTCTTCTCTTGGATATTCCGAATCCAAGAAATTGCTATATGTATCAAAGAAGAGATTTACTGATCTAATCGGCTCTAAAGGAAGCGAGTCTGTTATTTCTAAGGACAGTGAGGTATTGGAGTTATCCAAGGAAACCCTAGCTACCATGATCCAGACATCTGGAGTGGACGTGAAACCTGTGGCAGTCAACAATGACATCGCCTATGTCATCAAGGAGGATTTCCTTGCGTTGTCACAACAGGGCGGCGGTGAAGATGACTTAGTTGAACTGGCCAAGGAAAAGTTTGCAGACATGTTTGACAGCATTGATGGCAACACCGAATCCTTCTTGAAGAAACATGCCCTGGCTTTCACACTGTCACCTGGTAAAGTATACCTAGCAAGACAGACGTTTATGAGTCTCATAGAAGAAAAGCGATCCAAAACATCGCCACACGGTCTGAATGATGAGGATGAATTGGTTTATATCCCACAAGACCAACTCGACGACATTCTGAAAAATACAAAGGACCAGCGAACTAACGCTTTCATCCAGAGAAGTACGGAAGCAATCAATCCTGCAACTGGAGCAGTTTACATGGCAAGAAAACGGTTTCTGAATTTTGCCGATAAAGAAAGTTTTGCTGGCGGTGAGGTGTTGGAAGTTGTCAACGTGGCAAAAGATACCCTTCTGGAAATGCTCTCGGAGGTGGAAGGATCAACATCAGAAACAAATACAACCCTATCGAAATATGCAATGGCATTTTCATCAGATACCCGTACTGTATTCATGGCTAAAAGTAAATTTGTATCCTTGCGAAAAGCTGCAATGACCAAATTAGGAAACGAAGACGGTACAACAGATACACATGACCTGATAGCTATCACAGCCGAGTCATTGTCACAGATAGCCGAGCAAGAGGAATGTGAGTCAGTGGACGCTCTTGTGAAGAAATACGCAACTGCTTTCAATCCCCAAACGAAAGTAGCTTATTTGGATAAACATACGTTTATGAATATCGCTAAACGACAGATATCGGCCAGCCGAGCAAGTGAAGGAGATGAAATTGTTGCCATTACCAAAGAAGTATTGGCAGAGTTAACTGCAGGAGAAGGAAACAAAACCGCTAAAGCCAGAATTATGAACTATGCTGTGGCATTCAATGATTCGCAGAGCACTGTTTATGTTGCAAAGAGTCGCTTCATGAAACTGATGGAGCAGAAAGCTGATATTTCTGATGAAGGTGGAGAGAGTGATGTGATCTCAATATCTCAGAAGAAACTGGACGAGATGATAACTGCTTCTGGTGATAACACGGCGGCTTCCGACTCAGTAAAGCACTTGGCCCTGGCTGTGAATCCACTTACTAAAACGGTATACCTGGCAAGGAAGAAGTTTGCTAATTTAGCAAAGAAGTATGTCCACACTAGTGGGAAGTCCAATGATATAGTTGCCCTTTCAGAAACGCAAGTATCTCAGATGTTGAAAGGTACAACTAAAGACACCTCTGACACGCTGAAGAAGTATGCATTGGCATTTAACAAAGGGAATGACAAAGTATATTTTGTGAAAAAGAAATTCCAGGAGTTGGCCTCGTCAGTTAAGAAGGCTAAAGCCGTGAGAGAAACACATGCTGAGACGAATGAAGGAAATGGCGAGGTTATCGCTGAGGTGGTTAGTACGTCGTCCAGAGATGTGAAGAACATCGTCATTCCAACAGCTTCAGACACAGCAATCCAACATGCGTTTCCTGATTTTCACGCAGAAGAGAACACCCAACTTGTGACGAATGGAAACCAAATTGAACAACATATTCACGCATCTGTTCAGCATACTGTTGACGAAGCACAAGGTATCTTACCGTCTGTGAATAATCCCATTGAGGATCCTCTGAGTAATGTAGAGACTGAGCCATGTCCTCCTCATTCAGATGCTTCAACGTCCTCAAACTGTCCAAATCAATCTGTACAACCTACCCACCAAGCGTTAGGTCTGATCCCTGTTGAGAGTGTGCAGACAGAGACAATTCCACAAACACTGCAAATAACTCCTAGAGTGGAGGTCCCGAGACAAGCAGCAGTGTCCGAGATCTCGCCTACACCCGTGTACAGCGCTAATGACCAGAGATCCCCAGTAGATGCATATATGAACGATATGCCGATGCACCATGACTTTAGTGCGTTCGACGTTAAGACTAGGGTGAGCGACTGCGACAAACGTGAGCGGGAACTTGAGGCATGCGCCGTGGCCACGTCTAGTGAGTATGCAAGTGACGTCACGGGCAGCGACAGCGACACCAGTGGATGCACCACCATCCACAACCCCCGGGTAGTTCTAACAATCACGGACGACTTTGATGACAATGAAGAGTTAGATGAAGTTGCCAAGACACAGTTGTCGGCACAGCATCATAGCATGTTTAGCCGGCCGGGCGCCAGCAGGGAGAGCAAAAGCAAGAAAAAAGTCAAATCTTGGGATCCTGAAGTTCGCGATAGATTATACGCGTCTAAAGAAAAAAATTGTAAAAAGTCGTCTAAGCCAAAGAAGCAGACAAGAAAAGGATCCAAGCTTTCGCCGGAGCTGTCTTCGTCTGAACATGCAGGAAGTTCTCAGCAGAAGACGAGGCGTTCTAGTGTTGTGAGGAGGAAGAGTGCGCAGGTGCGTCATAGAAGTTCGGCTGTTCATCCAGAGATGGATGTCATCACATCGGAAACGGATGACTGTATAATAGGGAAGCCACCAGTAGCAGATGCTGATTTGAATACTCAACGAATCAAGGCAAAGTCAAAGAAAGACAAGCCCATGAAGAAATAGCTTAATGGAACAATGTTTACAAAACGTAGCCTAATTTACAATTAAAATGTGATATATCCAGGGATATACAATTATACTTTCACAGTACGTACGCACTCTGCCTTAGAATTGCTTATGTTTGATACGCAATCTGTTCCACTGTCTTTGTAGATAGCAACGTAATATATGTCACATGTGGTTCCCGTGAATAGAAGAGTCGTAGTAAGCAAACTATTGACATTTGTTTTGCCGTTTCACTAAAAATATACTACCCTGGTTTAAAATTTGAGTAATAGGATGTCTAAGTCGTTTTCGAGAATTTGCGTGACTTGACTTTTGGGTATGAGACAGAATATGCCGCTTAGTGGTGCGCAATTTATCATGAGACGGAACCCAGATTGTTATTCACTGACGTTCCTATATGCATATGCAGATACATTGCAACATATATAATATAAAAATAATAATTCATGTACGATTGAACAGACAATATTTGCCAGCTGATTAGCAGCGCTAGACCACATAATAACTGAAAACAAAATATGACCCAGGGCCCGTATTCTCGAAACTTCGTAAGTACTAAGAAGTTCTTAAGTACTAAGAATTTGCCTAACTGGGTTTCTGCTCATGTTAATTTTTTAAGAGATCTTTTCTCACTAAGAAGTTCTTAGCTAAGAAGTTTTGAGAATACCGGCCCAGGTTTCTCGATCGCGGTTACTCCCCTCTGATTGCTGTTTAATGGTACGAACATTTCCATGTATTGCCTTATTCGAACATTCGCTTAAATAATAAAGTTATTCGGTGTTCGTGATTCTTTAGACGTTGTTGTTTCTCATTTTATGTGTGTACGATTTTGCTATGAATAAATATTTCCTTTTAATATTCGCTAACGCTAACTCAAAGATAGTATGCTAGTGCAGCGAACTCGTATGGACATTTACTCGTATTGACGGACAACTGCAATGGAAAATTAACTTGTATGGGAATGTTAAAGGTGAACTCGTAGGGAAATGTATATGGTAAACTACCATTGAGGTCCGAGAGTATATCTGTGGATGTCGCTCAGTTGATCCGATTGGTCCGAGGATATCTGTGGATGTCGCTCGGTTGATCCGACTGGGCCCATATTTCAATGAAGCGCCCGGGATAGTGTAAATCTTGGAATTGTGCACAAATGGTAGACAACTCGTGTTGGATCGTTGTTTAAAAGTTCCGTAGAATTGCACGTCTGAAATAAATATGAACATCAATCGAGATGCATGAAATTACTCTGTACACTATCCACGAATGCTACTGTACTACGAGTTTGGCTATGATATAGTTTCATCAGAAGTAGATGCTGCCACACTTCAGACTCAAATGTACTCTTATTGTATGACTTCACATGGACACTCGCTAATTTTCGGAATATATAGAATTGAATGTTAAATCTAATTGGGATTTAAAGTCGCTTTCTAGAACCTTTCACTAATTATCACGACATCAGTTTAGGACAGGAGTAAACCCGCAACATTTATAGCGCAGACTGTTGTAGTAAACCTGCGAGCACCGGCTGCTACTGACAAGACCAAGGAAGATAACTGCATTGCTACTCTACAGTCAGTGCATTCTATCAATGTCGCGTCAGAAAGGTAATTTTCGCGAACATTGATACCAGCCCCCGGGGCGGGATTTGAACCGGGCTCCGAAGCTCAACGTTCTACCACTGTGGTACCACATGACTCCAGATTCTTAATATACTAGAACTCTATCGTACGTATTCAAGCAATTTATCAGTTTGTTTTCAAACATTTAAAATAATGAAGCATGAAGTAAAACATTGTAGTATTAAAAAACGCATTTAAAGGCATAATATCACAGATATTTATGGTTGTTTTGGACTAGTTCTTAGTTACAACTGCAAAATACATTCACGACATACATACAATCATGTTTGTACTTCCAAAAACCTTTACACCGCTGTTTGGTAGACACATATTTAGTGCAACCTCCTGTAGTCTTGCTTCATTATATATCATGCAAGGGGGACATAACTCTAATGTTCGCTCGCAGATTCCTTCATAGATGATTTGATGCATCAAAAACAAGATAAATAACGAAACGTTCCCTTTATTCATATAACATATTAATAGTATTGAGTACTGGGGATTAAGTACATCAGTAAATAACAACCTTTGGGTGGATACATCAAATGTAATTAGTCTCAGATCAAAATTCGTTTGTTCATTAATTATACAGGTCTATCAACGGTGATATTATGCCTTTAAGGTATTTAATATAAGAAAGTTCATTTCCGGCAGTGGTGGATGGTTGGTCGCATCACTACTGCTCGCCTGATCAGCATAAAGTATCGTCAGCAAGAAGCACGCAGTACGACCAATGATTTAACAAAGTTAAATAAAAATAAAGGGATTATTTTACAAAATATACCAGGACATAATTATTTTAAATGTTTGAAAACCGAAACTGGTAAATTGCCTGAATACGTACGATTTGTTACCAGTTGCACGATTCATTTGAACTGGCCAGTAATGGTGTCATATATATATATGATAATGTACGTGTACATCAATTCCTATAAAACATTTCCAATATCGCTTCATTTAACACGCCAGCGTAAGATATCAGCCGAAGTGGGTAAAGTCTGAAGAAATCCAATAGATGGCCCTCATATCAACAAAATACATAAATCTGTCAATAAAGGTCTGATACGAACGCAAGATTTGTCTACTATAAAATAAGAAGCCTTCTATTGTGTCATATCAATATCGGCATGATGTATGAGGTGAATATCGGGGCTTTTGTAATTACAGTGTCGACGTGTAGGTGCAGTCGATCCCATGACGACTTGTCGGATTGGATCAAAGATCGGTTTAATCTGGGGAAACTGTCAATAGTATTTAAACAACTCATTCATATATGTCTAGAACGGACAGCGGAGAACCCCCAGACGTCTTACCTCAAGACCTGCAATCCATGTCTTTGCTTCAGGTACTTAGAAACATTAGTTTAAATATTACCGTTTTCATTTCAAAGATAGTGCATGCTTAACATTCATTATTTAATACGGCAACAATTTAATAACCGCCAATAAAATGCCATGCTTATCACGGTAACAATTCAATAATAGAATTCTGCATTATTGTACATGTATACGTGAAATAGGTTTGAATGACTTTGTAGCATATATACATACCCCCCCTCCCCACACACACCCTATCTACTAGTATATGATTACCACTTATTATAGAGTATTGGTATTCAATGATACCGACGCACAACACTTGGAAACATGGCAGGTTTGCAGCCCCCTCATGCTCACAGTAATCAGACGGGCATTGATCAATCATGTACTTTTGAAAGCTAATTTTCCATATCCTATATGTCATAATATATTACCAGTTCAATGCATTCAGTTGATGGGATGAATACTGAATACTGATACTGCACAGGAATACTGCACGGGTCGAGCGAATTTAAGCACAACCTGTATTGAAACACCTATTTGGTAGAATATCTCGGTAAATACTTCATTAAATAAAAATATAATATTACATTTTAAGGAATTTATATGATTTTATTTTACCAAAAATCTAAATTAAGAAATTTTGCTTTATCTGTCTACATTTTAATTAGGGGAGTCTTGATTCCATGAATTATTTACCGATATTTTCTACCATATAATGTCTCAATGGACGTCATGCCAAACTATAGCATACAGTAAATGTTCGTGAAAAGTGCGTTCACATTGAAATACTGTACAGGCAAATGCAGATAATTTACTAATAATTTACTAATAATTTACTAATATAACCGATGCTGTCCTAATGTTGTGTACCAATGTTGTCAATGTCAACACCACTTGGAATGTGAGTAATATAAACAGCTAAATTCGTACACTTGGTAGGGGACTGATACCTTATAATTAATTTTTGATAAAATGTTCCTCAATTTGTGAGAACACAGATCACATGACGTGCTATCATTTCTTGGAATTTAATCAATGTTGTTAATGTCTCCTTCGTTATTATATTTTGAAAAGAAAATGTACACGTTTCAAAAAGTAATTGGATTGAAGAAGTATAAATGATTCAGTTATCTTTCATTCAACCATCCATTCATTATCAGGAGCTTCGAGTCACTGTTTAAGCATAATTAATCTATATAGGATTCCTTTCTTTGTGTTAATAAATACCGAAGACTAGAAAATAATTAGTTCGATCCTGCGTGACTTCTTGCAATATGATGAAAACGCCATCGGGTAACGGAAAGTTTTTAATTTTCTCCAGTTTAGTAGGAAATAATAAGCAGCTTCATCGACATTGGCAATCTGTCAACATGTGACAAGGCAACTAGTCGTCGGTGAATAGCTAGGATAGAAATCAACTTAATCTATGTAGCATATTTCCTTCAAGTCATGGCATGATATAGAAATCCAGTCGCTATTAAGTCGATATAGATACATATAGACTATATAGCCGAGAATTCTCTCATGAGAAATCTCGATTAAAAATTATTTTAATGAAGTTTCCAGCAAATTGTCTATTTTATTTCGTATGTGTAGGCCTCAAGCCCATATATAGCTGTAGTTCACATAAATGAGGATGTTACATACAATCTTTTCTAATAATAGTTTACGAATTAACATACATTTATAAGTATTTGAAAAAGTTTGGGTTGACAATAGTCGATACAAAGTTTGCCTATAGATAATATATATACATGTATTGATATTTTGTATATGGGGTATACCAGCTCGAACATTAGATATTAGAGCACTATGAACGTAAGTATGTATTTAGAGTGACTTTATTTAAGAATGTAAACCAATATGTGAACAACTAAAATTAATAATTAAATACAATTGAAGTACATAACATGTAAACATATCGAATCAATAAATTTCAGTCAATCTGTCAAATAAAGGGGCTGATATTTCAGTCAATTTGTAAATTGACTGAGTGAATCAGGCAATTTGTAAAATGACTAACCATTTCAGGCATTTTACACATTGCCTACTTTTAGACATTGACTGTAACATATATAGTTCAGATTTCGTGTGTAATTATCACAGGCTCAGTAGCAGATTAATGCAATTTTCATGAAGCGGATATTACATGGATCTTGACAATGAATCTTGTTACAGACATCTCGATGAGTAGCAACAAAAAACGTCAAATTGTTGATATTCTTTTCTGCTATTGAAATAATACTTGGATGTCGTATAAATGTACTGACTCCGATAACAAACATATTTTAACACACACCGTCATCTCCGGAAATAGACATACGACATATTATTTTAGCTATTATGCCATAACATATAATTCAACGATGTGTAATGATTTTTATAATTGTTTTTACACTCGTATACGACGAAAACCTAGCATCACGTTAAATGTGTATCAGATATCGTTCATTTTGTTAACATCCGAAATATCAACAAGGGGGTTCCCTGAATACAAGTATACCACTCTTGGAGAGTATGTAGTCTGGCGGGCCCTAAATCTACCCTATATACAAAATACATGACGAAAAACAACTTTTATTGGCGACCATTTTGAAAATCAAAAAGGCCGCTTGCATTGTTACAATCACTTGATGTATAATTATTCCTAATGAATTTTGTGACCCATAAAACATCGTTCTAAACTCATTATTAAGCTTCCAGGAGTCATTTAAGCTGAAATGTGAATACATTGATTGCAACCCAACTTTTATTCTTGTTAACATGTAAACTATCAATGATGTTGGTCCCCTGAACATAATGTTGCCACTCTTGGAGGTTCTGGGGGTAGTTCTGTGGTCTGTGGCGGGCCCTAAATCTATCCTATATGCAAACGTATGACGAAAAATGACTTTTATTGGCGGCCATTTTGAAAATGAAAAAGGCTGCATTATCTAAGTCACTTGATGTATACCTATTCCTACTGGATTAATTGACCCATAAAATGGTCGGTATATTATAGACTTCATAATTAGGCTTGTGAGAGTATACAAGCTGATATGTAAAAAGTGCAACCATTTTGAAAAACGGCGGATATGGGTAGTGCAACCCAACGTTTTCCTTGTTAACATGCATATTATCAATGGGCACTGTCTCCTGAACTAAATGATACCACTTTTAAATGTTCTAGGGTGGGACGCTATTTGGATGTTCTATTGTACATGTTTGGAACTATATATCCGTCTAAAAAGCACAACTATGACGAAAAACGACTTTTAATGATTCAGGATTCGCAAACACTGGAAACCGTGAATAAAATTCACGTTTCCTGGGATGCCCGTTTATGTTTCGTGACATATTTTTGTAACTTCCATGATTTGAGTTTAACTGTTGAAGGGTTCGGAGCTTATTAACACCCATTGCATTGATATATAATGAAGCTTTAAACTTGAAACGTTTATTACATTCCGGTCGTGATTCACAACATAGGAGGACAAATACAAATACAAATACGACCTGAATAATGGTCGTAAGACTTTGCTTCATTATATTCATCATCAAGGGGACATAACTCTAATGTTTGCTTACATATTCCTTCATAGAATAGTTGATGCATTATATAAATAAATAAGGAAATGTTATTTTTTTTTAATATAAAATATGATTTGTTTTATAACTATCGAGTTCTGGGAGATAGGTAAATCAGTAAATAACAACTTTTTGGGGAACAAATCATGCGTAATTAGTCTCAGATCGAAATTCGTTTCTTCATCCAATCATCTGTGATATAAATTGTATTGTTTTTAATTGGAATTTAATATTTTAAATATTAATTTGTGTTCGAAAATACTGTTTTAAAGAATCTCTAAAAATAGACAGTTTTTTTAAAGAAAACATATTTAAAAAGGTTTTATTATGTATAATGAGCGAGATTTCTACGTTATGATGGTCAAATTCAATTCCCATTGGAAATCAGCGTTCAGTCTTACAGACTGATGGAGCCCAGTCAACTCCCTGGTAACGGTATATCGTAAAGTCAAGGCTATCTCCAACAGATGAAAAACACCTTTGCCGTATTATCTTTTTAAAACATGAATAAGGCATAACTTGTAAAAGGAATGTCGTTATCTTTTTGCAAAAGCACACATGTAACGAGATTAAACAAATGTATACACTTTCACATGTCATAACAGAGCATTCATATGTCGTCCTAAATATAACCATATATGGTTCGTTTTCACGAAGGCAGAAAGTTTATCGGAAATATACTATAAAATATTTTTTTTTATATAAATAGGCTGAATTATCAAAATGGCAAAACTGTGAATGTTATATAGTTAAACATATTTTAATCGGCATACAGTTAATAAAAGACAGATTTACAGTTTGTAAGAAACATATATATATACAGTTAATAAGAGGCACACTTACAGTTTATGAACTAATTAATAAACAAAGAGTTTGTACGAGACAGATATGGTATACAGTTTAGAAGAGACATATTACAGTTTATAAGAAACAGATGTAAAGTTTAGAATAAACAGATAACAGTATAGAAGAAACAAGTTTCACAAAACGGCTTCGATCTGCCCACTGCACTAGGTTCACTGTCCACTAATACGTATGATTGTAATATACGCTGGGAGAGCACTAGGTTCACTGTCCACTAATATGTATGATTGTAATATACGCCGGGAGAGCACTAGGTTCACTGTCCACTAATACGTATGATTGTAATATACGTCGGAAGAGCACTAGGTTCACTGTCCACTAATATGTATGATTTTAATATACGCAAGGAGAGCACTAGGTTCACTGTCCACTAATACGTACGGTTGTAATATACACCGGAAGAGCACTAGGTTCACTGTACACTAATACGTACGATTGTAATATACGTCGGAAGAGCACTAGGTTCACTGTCCATTAACATGTATGATTGTAATATACGCCGGGAGAGCACTAGGTTCACTGCCCACTAATATGTATGATTGTAATATACGTTAATTATAATGAGATGATAGACGATTGGTTCCGACTTCCAGAATAGACGTGGGTCTACTGGGAGTTAATCTCCTCACGTCTATCAAGCACGGCCATCAAAGCATCAGCAGTCGCCTATATTAGGATGAACTATGAATCCATATTGAAAATGAACTAGGCTCAAATCCTAGGCGCTAAGCCAAATCTCATTGTAGATTATGTGATGCTGTATAAATATGCACGTTCTTTTAAATACGTGAACATAATGGGATACTTCAGTTGCTCTGATACTCTTATTTCGTTTGTTCCTTGTCTTGCTGAGTTTTACCATTACCTTTTAATCCTGTCTAGGTTTAATCTGTACCATAATAGTCATCGTAGAAAGTAGGTCAATATACTCTAAATATGATATTACGTAGTCCACAACGCTAGTGTCTTTACATATGAACTTACCACTTTGTCCTACATAACACGGCCATTCACTATAATACATGTACACATATTACAACTTTTGCATACTAATATATCCAACAGTTTATATCCACTTGCATATGAAAATCAGGAACTGGGAATAAGTAAACAACTTCACGTTGCCTTGCATTCGCTATTTCGTTACTTCGCTACTTCATCCAAGGAGTTTCTACTGCGCATTAATGACTCCGTGTCAGCTTGAATCAAGACGATATCATTAACTCTAAAAAGTAAATTTAAAATATGTATACAGTAAATATATAACAGTACACGGTTACTTGAATGTTTACACTATATAGCATAAGATCAGTAATGTGTATTTATAATTGATAAAAATAACTGCCTGACCCTATTGCGCTAGATTATTTCAATTACTTAGATGTTTATTCACACTGCATTTTATACGTAATTATCTAGATAATACAGACTTACTTAGTAGTTAAAAATAACACAAAGAAAGAAAACAAGTTCTTGGTCCTCAGGCAGAGACTGAGAGTAGTCACTCTGAACAGCATGACAACATACATCCATAGTAGAACGCACCTCTATAAACCACATTATTGTCAACAATTTGCGAAGCGTGTAAATATAGCGTCGCTTCTCTGACGACCGATCAAGTAAACGTGACAATCGTAATTCTATTTCACTGGCTTTCATGCGCCGATGTAACCGGTTATGATAGTTCTTGCAGCTGTGTGTCCGGTGTCCTCACTCTTCTATGACTGTAACTGTTATTGAATCTGTCTGGGGCGGAGACGGAGTATTCACAGACGAATTGCGGTATATGACCAATAATTGGGCAGTTGACAGAAAATGGTAAACCATAGGACTTCAGATTAAAATATACCGAGTTCTAACCCAATGGAAAAAAACATTGGCCCTGCATCAATGTTCGCGAAGGTTACTTTCCAGCACACTACTGGTACAGTAGGATGTGGTTTCAACATACTTTATTGCCACAAATTCAATAGGATCATACAAAAGCGAAACACTTATCGAAATCCTCTCGGTATTTACTGCTTATAATAACATGCTTGATGCACACATACATGTATAGTGAAATGTATACAAACAAGAAGAAGAAAAAGAAAAAATACAATATTATATATGGGCGATGCTATATCTGGGTAACATTTTTGAGTAGTTTGGTGAGCATGAAATAGAAGCAACTTTCGTAACCTGGTGTGGTGCAGTACTAGTATGCTGATTATTCTTGGTTCTTCAATACCAGCCGCGGCTTACAATTCAATTCTTTATTAGCCTTTCAAGATATACTGGACATTTCAGTATAAAATGAAATTCGTCTTCAGTATCACTGGAGCAAGCCTTACATGTTCTA